>JAYRBW010071140.1:0-26566 GCA_036023295.1 Invenusta paracnida | reverse complement strand
ATAATGTAATCAACTTGCAGTATAATATATAAAGTAATGCATAAAATATGTATATATCATAGTAAGAAAATTAGATGACTAATGCGGTGCATATCCCTCGTCTCCGTCGCCAAGTCAACAATCAAAATGTCAATTTTAAAAACATCTATTTTTATATTTTACTTTTGTGAGTTATAAGAAATGAATCTATCTTTCGAATATTACAAAACTATATAATATAAATTCAAAGTTTCAATATTTATTGTAGCATTTCAATGGAAATATCGGAAGCAATGATTTCTACTTTTTATATTTTACAACGATACCATTGTACATTGTTTGTTTAAAATATTTCGTTTTAAATAATCTTTTTGTAATTGTTTTAAAGACCAAATCAAACAATGTAAGAGGATATTTATATGTAATATAGATCGATTAAATTATATTAAATATTAATTTAGTTTTGTTATATTAAGCGCAATACAAAACATATCCAAGTTAAGAAAAAATATGTAACATTGACAACTTTGGAATGAAAGCACAAGAAGGACATTGAAACAATTTTCAATGTCAATAACTGGCTGAAATAGTCAAAAATTCTGATTGAATTTCAGTCAAATAATAAAAAAGAAGTGAGGATCATTTCCGCATTTATGGAAATGTAGACATTAATTTTGAAATATTTTGTGTTATGTTAATAGCTTTCGAGAAATGGTGTCCATTTTTAAGTGTCCATTAACTTTGAGTAAACCTGCTTTTATGACAGACTTAGTACATTTTATAAAATTATTTTCAAGATATTCCCATTTTTGTATGTTTGGTGTTGATACTATTAGTGAATAAACTGATCCAGTTGAAAACCGAAACTAAAGGACAAGCCTCCAAAACTAAAAAAGTGATATATTCTGAACATTATTTGATATAATCCTACATTTATTTATACATGAGATTTTACTGTTATATATATATATAAATAAACTAACATTGTCTATATATGTGGGCACAATCATATTTGTCAGCATAACTAAATGTGTTCTAACTGTTATTAATGGAAATAACTTTATCTATAGCGTTATTCGGAGTGGTAAGTCAATTATACAATATTTATTTCTTGTATAAATATATGCAAGTAACCGCGAAGACGTATATTAAGTTTAGATCGTTTATAACTAAATATAAAATATGACAGTAGTAAAATAATGTAATCGATGAATCTAAACTGTGGTAAATTTTCATTTGCGCGTTCTTTTCAGCCTTGTTAGTAAATTAAAAATAATAACAAATTGAAATACGTGCAGTTTGTAATCATCTGTCTGTGTTCATATGAAGCTTATTTTTAAATAACAACATAATTATTAAACGCGAACTAATTATGGTGACAATAGCGTTAGAATATTTTAAATAACAATATTGTTATTACCCACCATACATATTACTTTATCCAGTTAATTTACCAAATTCTATATTAACTTTTTTATCTTAAAAATTCAAATTTATTATATTTTACTTTTTTTACATATTTGAATATGTTTATAACATTTTTATGTGCAGTATTTACAATGTTTTACAAATTTATAAAGCGCAAAAAAATGATACAAGGTCGATTGTTTACAAATGATTAATAAATGAAGACCCCCTCGGTTAAAATTGACCACACAATTCCAATAAAAATCAAATTAAAGAAATGTTGGACAATAGTATTATAATTGTCTTTCTTTATTTTATTCCAAGTATCTATAATGAATAAACCAGACATCAAATGTCATTATTATGTTCTATATTTACATTGGTCATATTATATATTTAGTATTAAATAAAGAAATTTAGTCGTTTTTTTAATTTAAGTTCATTTAAATCAGCCACGCAATTCGGAATAAATATGTGACAATACTATGCATGCATTGTGTTAATATTTTTATTTAAAACCTCCAGGAGGACTAGTTGATTTTGTGTTGCGATTGGATTAATTTGCAGTGGACAGCGCTGTGGTCTGATTTTGGTTAATTTGTTTGTATGATCATAAGTATACATATTATATCTATGTGTATTCTTTACAATATCCAATAAAGTAGGTACGTCAACATTGTGCATGCTTAATTATCTGAAACGACTTATACATTTTAGAATAAATTTTATTTTTATTAATATCCATACTTATAATTACTGAAAATGGCATTTTATCGGTCAATAGATTAAAGTTCAATACTTGAAAATGCACTTGACGTGTACGTATTATGTTTCCAATATCTTATAAAATAGACCATTGTGACGCTGATTATGCTTTAACTTTTAAAGATTTTAGTATTGAATAAGATAACTTATATCATTTAACCAAAAAATGAGTCTTTAGTCATCTTTGTATACCTCTAATCCCAAAGATTATAGGAACATGTAATAGGACACTGATAGAATGTTAACAAGAAGTCATTCTCTCATTCTCAATCTTTGCTCTAATCTTTCTTTTTATTAGATTCTTAATTTAAGATTCTTGCCTTTAGGCTAGATGATATTAGTTTTAGACGCAACTGTATTACAAATATAAAAATAAAATAGAAATAGAAATATGTTGAATAAAAAGATGAGGTCAATTGCATATAATACAACCTGTTCCTTTTATTTAATATATTTTAAGAGAAGCATGTCTCTTGTTCTGTAAGATGATTCTATGGTTACAATAAGCAGTTTATTGTTGTATAATATATGGTTAGTGTAATATAGGTAAATGAGTGCAAAGGAAATAAGAGAAAATTAATTTGTCACTTACATATCTTGTATTTAGGTTTATCAAATAATTTTAAGATGCATTATACTTTGTATTGAATAACTATAAATTAAGACATGCATTCTTCAGCATGAGCATAGTAACTTGGATTTGACTATTTTATTACAAAATATGCATAGATTAGCCTGTGGAAGAAGAGTAATCAATGACAAACAAAAGTTTGTTTATTGTATACATGTAAATTATACATGATAATGTAAAATTATGCAAAAACGACAAGAGAATTTTTTTAATAAGTTTCAATTAAAAATCACTTTGCCAAGAAATATTGATCGAAAGTCATCTGCTTTTGGTTTTCGACAATCATTTTGTGGATTTTGGAAGTAACCGTCTCTGCCCAACTCGCATCGTCGTGCATCCCCCTTTTGTTTCGCCTTGCATACGTTTCTAAATTCGGAATATTGCGTAAACTACATCATACATACTCTTCATACAGATGCGGAGTATTTTAAGAAGCGGAGTGTATGGAATCAGCATTTAGGTATATACATTAACAAATATATGATTACAATTTATTAATAATATAGTAATAATATTTTAAAATATATTACATGAAATGGTATGCATTTTAGATTTACGTTTTCCACAATTACTTTCACGATCCATCATTACTGCAGGATTGTCAACACGCGCGGTGACTCAAAGAAAGTATGGAACTTACTAAACTTTATTCTAGGACGGAAAAAACATGCCTCTCCTCCACCTGACATCGATGCCAACGCTGCCAACAATCACTTCTGTACAATAGTTGATCAACTGAGTCTTAACAAGGTAACACCAAACCACTTTTCACATCAACATATCGACGCCACAAGAATGCCTGATTTACAGTTTTCCGAAATCATAGTCGATAAAATCGAAAAGTGCCTCAATGATCTCAAACCAGTCAAAAGCACAGGCCCTGACGGATTACCCCCGAGTGCCATGAAAGCCGGATATAAAGTACTGGCTCCTTTTGTTGCAGCACTATTCAACACTAGCCTTTGCAGTGGAACATTTCCCTTTGAATGGAAAATTACAACTTTGAATGAAAAATTGCAAAACGGGACGAAATCTCTTCCAATCAACTACCGACCGATAGACTTACTCCCAGTCATCTGAAAAGTTCTTGAGAAATGTGTGGCTCTCAAAATTAAAATACACCTCACGCTACCACGTGAACACGGCTTTCGGCCACACCACTCAACTAATACTTGTATCCTGTCACTACTAGACTAAGTTCTGAAAGAATCTGCATGGAAACCTTGACTCGCTAGTGGCATTAGACCTGTCAACCATACAACATTATTGTCCAAACTCTCCAGTTTAGTAGGCATACGACCGAACACCGTCGAATTCGACTGGTTCAGCAGCTATCTTCAGGGTAGAAAGCAGACAACCCAGGTTGGCAACAAATCGAGCTCTGAGAGGGCTGTTCTCCACGGAGTACCCCAGGGCTGCATACTTGGCCTACTCCTATTCACGGTTTACACCGCTGATATCACTGCGAAATTGTCAACTGACAAATGTTGGCTAAATGCTGACGACACAACAATTATATGTTCTGCAAAAACCATGGAAGATCTTACGAAAACAGCTAACTCTGCACTTTTGAACTTTAATGACTACGCTATAAAAAACAGCCTCGTAGTCTAGGCCAGGAAGACACCAGCTATGTTAATCAAAAATGCAGCTCGCAGAAAGTATCTGCATTCTTCTATCAAGTTGAAACTCGCCTCTGAAACGATAACCGTGACAAATTCTCTAAACCTGCTAGGAGTCCATATTTGCCACTACCTAAAATGGGACCATCATATCTCCACAGTGACTCGATGCTCTAGAGTTCGAATATGTTAGATCCGTCGGCATTCACGATATCTAGGCGAACACGAGCGCAAATCTTTGGTAACAGCTCTAGTGTGCCCTTTGTGGGATTACTGGGATGAAGTGTGGGCAGATGAACGCACTCGTTCCCTTCAACGACTGGAAAACTACGACACATAACTTAGCTGCCAGAACTGTTTTGGATGTGCCCAGTTTAACCTCCACCGCGCCATTGCTGAATAGGCTGAAATGGACGAATCCTGGGACACGACGACTGCAGCACCATGCCACCCTAGCCGAGAAGATCTCAAAGAACAGAGAACCCACTAGCTTAGCTGCAGCCATACCTTTGCCAACTACTCGGGCCAATCACTCGTTCAACATCAAAAGGACACCCAATAACTCCTCGGGCCAGATTGAAAATTGAAGAACAACAGTTTGGTTGGTGGGCTCCACGTGTCATCCGACATACAAAATGACACTGTGTTATCGATATCACTGACTCTGTATTAACGATATCACAGACTCTGTATTAACGATATAACTGACTCTGTATTAACGATATCACTGACTCTGTATTACCGATATCACTGACTCGGTATTAACGATATCACTGACTCGGTATTAACGATATCACTGACTCTGTATCACTGACTCTGTATTACCGATATCACTGACTCTGTATTACTGATATCACTGACTCTGTATTACCGATATCACTGACACTGTATTAACGATATCACTGACTCTCTATTGCTTATATTACCTTCACTTAATCATCTCAATTTGTACACCACATGATCATGAATATTAATACTCGTTGGTTTGTACTTTCAATAAATACAAATACAAGATTGTATATTAGTTATATTGGTTAAGGTATATGCCACTACAATAAGATGTTGGTGTATAGTTACTTCACACTTACAAGAAATAAAACAACATACACGGCAAAACAACTAAATGACGAAAACACAAAAAGGATAACAGTTATAAAGAATCCGTTTTCAGATACATTAGCTAGTTAACGTGTTTTGTACATATCTACATTTTAAAAATGTGTACAGCTTCATGTAAATTAATATTATCAAACATTAAACATCAAAATTAAAAAATATATACATATATATGTATATAATTTTGACTTATGGTTAAGTTACTACTGAAATGATTAAGGACTAATGAACTCAAAGTTCACATGAGCTATCACATATTACAAGGAGCTATAACATATTGCTGAAATAATGAAATACATGTATGTATATACTAGATATATTGAACAAATTTCATTATTCACAATTTTGTATTTAAAAGGTAATATTGGATTATAAATCGCACGTGTGCACATAAGCCAGACGAAATTACATATGTATATTCTTAGCATATTTAATAATTAATTAATTAAGTATATCACTTCATTCAAAGTGAAGAATTTCGTTTTCCATAAGGAATCAATTAAAATTATCACCAGTAGGTCAATTAAAACTGCAGATGGCTTCAACTTACCTTCAATATAGTTCAATAGAGTTCGAAAGATCCAGTCATGTTAAATGTAAAATATTTAATATAAAGTTTAAAATGAAATATCATAGAAATGTTGTTTTTTAGAATATGTTGTGACTAAAGAATATTAAAGGAATGTAATTTTATAGTAGAATATACAGGCATATCGATACGTTTTCAACATTAGGGGGTCACATGACGTTTTAGGCACATTAAAAAGGCGACTTCGAAGCTAATTATTTAGGTACTAAAATTATAAGTAGACATCATGATGTCACCATCCTCAGCGCGCATTTAAAATTAAGAAATAAATGATTTATATATGTGTAATATATTTCAGTACAATAATTATTTTCAGACACAGGATATATCATAGAGTAGGGGTTCTATAGTGTGAATAGTGTATATTAGTAATGAAACAGTGGAATGCTAAGGGCAAGTATAGTATCTACAAAATGTAGGCAATGATTATTTATCAAAGATCAGTATATAGGTACTTAACAGTTCAAATTTACCAAAATGTAGTGATCTCCTATCATTAGATTTACAAAACTCTTCTGCAATTGAGACCATGTCAAGTTTGTCTGTGTTGTCACGGTGACAATGCAGAATAACAATATGATCCAATCTTGTTTGACTGATGGTTGAATGGAGATACGTTTTTGTAAGACGTATAAGAATCAAAAACGTCCTTTCAGCTTTGGCAGTCAGGGCACGAGAATAGTCAAATACAATTTGAGCAATTTGTCGATCTCTGAAAGTATTTGTTTGGTAATATTAAAAATATTAAATCTTTCTTTTTTCAAATTTCTTTTTTCAAATTGGAACATTTTACTTTTTAAAATAATATTAAAAAATGAAAATTTCTTGAATTTCTTGAATATAATTAGATTGAATAATCAATACTTCGAAACTTGTTGAGAAATGAATAATGTAATTATTCAAAAGTTGACACGAGTAACTACACATCGCATAAATGCATCTCATATATTTTGATAGACGTTAAAACCGTACGATATATTCTTCAATAGATATGTTGAAATACCCTTTTATAGATAGTACTAAATCAACTAAATGAATTTAAAAGAAATAGATTATATTTGTTTAATGCCATGTAATATTATTCGGGTAATATTATAAATTACACATGACTAAATACAAAAAATGTATTTGTTTAAGCATATTAAATATTACAATTAATATGATTGACAAAGTTTGACCACATATAGCCGCATTGTTGAGATTAGGGAATTTTTAAAGGAGAACAGATGACGGGAACTTCCATTATTAGAATGAAATTGATATTAAAAGTTCACTACATTATTTAGTTTAAGTGATCGGGTAAGTTGAACACACATTCATTCATTTCATTGATGAGTTGTCCTCAATGGGGAGGTGAAGCTTACTTCAGTTTATGACACAACTATTCTGTGAAGATGGACTACCGACAATCATATTTCCGTTATTGAAAATGATAATAAAGAATAGAAAATATTACAGTATTTAAAAATATCCGAAAATATTAGAGATAATTATTTAATTAAATAATAGCTCATGTGTTTCCTGTAATATTTTCGTATATGTATTTATTTCCTGTTTTCAAATTAGCTAATATTTAACTAACCATTTGTTTTAACACGATATTATAGCTTATCTATTTAATTCCAAAACGCAATTGTGTCAAACAGTAGATATATCACCATATATATTATACTTATTATTCACTGTTTACATATGCATGCGTACATAGGTACTTGTAATAACAATTCGAAATCGTGTGATATTACAGAAACTTATAATACCAGAAAGTGTGTATTAGTGTCATAAATGGTATTTGATAATGCGGCCAAACAAATTATGCGACACTCGACAACTAATTGTATATGACTCGACTTCTATCTAAATAAATTAGGTCAAATTACAAATTGAATTTGATGTCATTGATGTTATCTTGGGTGACTCTTTCAAACTTTCCAGTAAAATGCAACACGTTATAACTGTAAATTATGTTTCTCGTAAACGTACAAATATACACACGTAGAGTTATTAAAGTTGTTTCACTGATATTGTATTCCAACTTTCCTCAAATAATATTTATTAATAATCCATGTATTTTATTCTACTTTCTACCTTATTTAGAATATAAATATTGATGAATATATACATACATACATATATATACCATACTCTTATATGTATCTTCATTGTATATTTTCTCAAACAAACGTCAACTTTCATCCATATTTTTGGCATCCACTCCTAGTATACACACTTCCTGTACGTAATATGCACCTGTAATGGCAGACCCTTCGGAAACAGTCTATTCAATATTGTCAATTTCTCTTTTTTATAAATTCGCACTTTGTATTTTCAATAAAGAAATAAGCATCAACATCTAAAGATTAACTGTAACCGATCACTTAACTAACTTAGCTTCTAGTTTTTATCCTGTTGGTATTATATAATATATATATATATCATAAATATTTGTTTTACTTTATATTGATTAATTTCTATGATATTTATATTAACTAATTATATGTCATGCATATTATTTACCCATTTTGGATACTCTGGGAATAAATTATCGTTATCATTATAAAATATTGTTCTGTTATTTATAACTGCAAACATATTTGCATTGTACATAATTATAGAATTTGTATTTTCTTTTATACTATTTAAATTTAATTTTGAATTCTATCATAAACACTTTATTAACTAATGAAATATAATATAGTATTATGCTTTAATATATTATACAATAATAGTTTGCATATTTTAATATTTTTTCCCTGTTTTAATACTTTAGAAATATATTTATTTGATTAACTTACCTGATTCTCACTGTATCATTTAATTTATTTAATTTAAGTTTTTCCATTGATAAATAAAATTATTTTCTTTAATTATGTATATGTCATAATCCATATTAACATATAATTTTAGGGAAAGTATGTTCTAAAACAATTTTTGAAATATTACATTATGAAACAAAAATAAAATTATTACGTATTAAGCAGTATAAAAAATATCATGATACTTTTATACCTTATATAATAAAACAAATGTTTGAAACACACAATCAAAAGCAAATTTATTCTAAGAAGATTGAATATTTAAACGAAATTTGTCTACATAAATATATAAATAGGAAATATTTTACTAAATTAACCAACATATTTACTCAAATGCAACATAGATTTAACACAACAATGGTAATATTTGTGTTTGCATTAACAATGAAATAAGTTGATGTTACCATTTATTTATTTATTTGCCAAATTAATAAGAAAATATGCTCATATTTACGAGTTGCTAAATTTTAACCTGAACATAATAGGTATATGCCCTATAGCATAGAGTAATTAAACACAGAGTGTTGACTCTTATTGATTTCATATATGTATACATCGCGCTGTAAATCGTCGTATATAAAAAATCGTTTTATTGTAATAAATTTTATGTATATGGGTTACAAAAAGTAGTATTAAATATTTTTATTAGATTAATTTATAAAAGATCAAATATATATATTCAAACAATTTTTACATATCGTAAGTTATTTGTAAATATTCGTATATTTGTAAATTGTAATTTATTGCCTATATGCCTAATACTTTTGTACAACATAATCTGTTTAACTGCTGTCCGTTTTTAAAACACTATTTTGCAAAAGCTTTCGGGTATCAACATAGAAGTATTGAACTGTATACGAGTGAAATCTCTGTATATAATTACTTTATGCCCTATAGTGTTAGATTAATTCTGTTCTCCGATAGGTTAAATACTTATTATTTATATAATATTCGTGTAAAATAAATTAGTCATTTAGACATAACAAAATAAGCTGCTTATAATGAAATTTGTTAAATAAATTAATCTATAATTTAGTATACGAGCCACGAGCTATACTTTTATAAAGGTATACTTCTTTGTACAAATTAGTCATTTAGACATAACAAAATAAGCTGCTTATAATGAAATTTGTTAAATAAATTAATCTATAATTTAGTTTACGAGCCACGAGCTATACTTTTATAAAGGTATACTTCTTTGAATTTTAATGACTCCTTATTAATTAAAATAGAATGTTTATTGAATCTTAAAATATGATATTACAAGAATTCACCTAAAACTCATATGATAAGAAAAATACTAATATTTTAAACACATGTATTATCTATATGCATATACTAGCAAGAGAATGCCTTATCGATGGCACGATAATAATTAAAACAATATTAAACATTTAGAAGAAATAATTGTCTACGTAATTCAAGTACTGATAATACTATAACTTATATTTTTTGGTTAAACTTGCTTGAAGTTTATAATAAGAAATATTAAATTATAGTTAGTTGTTATCCAAACATACTATAATTTTTCTATATAGATATTGAACAAAATAAAATACTCATAATTATTTATATTAAATAATTATACGTGTTTTTAAATACATAAATAACATTTTGCATATAAACATATTAATATTTTGGTCAACTTATTTATTTAATTAAAGTTATTTATTGAAAATTATGTAGTTATTTTTTGAACTTGTTCAAGTTAAATATGATTTTTTTACAATAGTATAAATGTATAAAAATTTCGAAAGTCTTAATTCAAATTATTATTGAAATTGGAATATAATTATACACAATTTTTTTCAAATTTTCGATTTATAGTCCTGCTGAGAGTATTGTATGACTTAATTATGCATAATACTTGTATTAAAAATTTTATGAAATATAAATCATACGATAATTAAATAGGTTTTATCTTTTATAAAGTCAGGCATGAACAAAGTTTTTTGTATTTTTTAAAAGTAAATGTTAAGTAATGTAATATCATACAATAATATTTTAAAACACATTGTTATATGAATAAAATATACACAAGGAAGTATCTGTTACCTGAATTCTACTAGTCGGTGTTTGAAACTCTCATGGCACGGCCATAATGGCCTAACATGTTAGTTCCTAATAGATTTTATAATTTCAATTAGAATGATTTTTTGCTTGAGTCTATTTATCTATTCGCATTTATTAAAAATATCATTATTAATCAATTATTCTTCCATTTTGTTTACATTAAATATAAAAGGTTAATTCTAACTACCTATTTCTTAGATCTAACAAGTTAAATATTTTTGAAGCTAATCCATTTAATACATTTTGGGATCATGTTTAAGATCATTTCAAGGAAATCGTGTGTATAATAACGATCTCGTACTAGCGATGTCTTTGGATTAGTTTTTTTGTGAGCTGAACTTTCTTCATCTTATACATTGCCAGGATAGCCATTTGAAGTCATTAAAGCATAATTTTCTTCATAAAAAATGTATTTTAAATTTATTTTGTAGTTTCAAAAAGTAATGATCTATAAGCGATAGATTACTCTACAGATATGATCAAGGACTGTTTGCAGGGATGTTCAGAGAAAGTTATCAATTATACTTTACCACTTGCTATTCATTGACGTATGTGTGCATATATGTACTTCTCAAGTAGTTTATAACGTGATTTGTGAACGATGACACTTTTTAAGAAGCTACGCGGCAAGAGGAAAACTTGAGATTCACTCTATCTTAACGCACTTTGAGGCGCGACGATCATCTATTTTTGTTCCCTTTAGCTAGTCATACGTATATATTATGAACTACAGTGCATACTCAGAAACTTGATCTTCATGCGTGTGCAATCACTTTACGAACCAAAAATAGAACGAAAACACTCTTGAAAGTAGGCTTCAAAATAGCTTTTCCCCTTTAGGGATACTTTGTTCGCTTCAATGGGTCTCTTGATCCCCTTTCGAGGTAATTTATAATCTTTCCAAGTAAATTAGTATGCGGTTCTCAGAGTCCTTGCACCTAGTTTGGGGAAGAAAGGTAAAAGTATTATGGTCCCTGGGCAACGATTAAATGAACTAAAGTATTTATTTCCCTTCTTTTTTTGCGTGTTAGTTAGTCAGTTATAAATGTGAACTTCAAGTCATTCTTGTATTAGTTAACTCGGAAGTATGGATCATATGATAAATGTAGAATTTAACTCAATTCGCACTAGTGAACTATATTTAGATGAACAAAATTAAAGCTATTTTTACTCATATACTGTACAAAATTAGATAATATTTCTGTAGCTTTTCCAGTATTACTTTCTATAGTTAAACAAATATATTTCCTTACTTATATTGCCATCAAATATATAGAAATTCAAATAATTTTCTTAATATACTTAAGAAAGATATGACTCTTACGTAATTCTAACAAAATAACACTTATGACTATATTTTTAACATTCTTCTTTTAAAAGGTAAACCACTATGTTAACATATGTATATATACTTATATATTATTGACTCAATCATTAAACAGTTTTAAATAAAAATTATTCTAAATCATTTCGAGTACTATTTTCTTGGAAAATGTTCATATTTTCAGCGATGTATATATACAATTAATTTTGTGTACTTTTAAGTATATTTAAAATATACTTATATTGTTCTACATTCTTTATTCAAAATTAGGAAATATAGTACATAACTGTGTTTATATGATTAAATTTATACAATTAGTTTATTTTCATTCTATTTTGAGTGAAATTTTCCTTTCCTAGTACTGAGTTATAAAGCAAGAAATATAGAAAAGCCAAATTTCTAGCTTATATTTCGTTTTTATCTTTAATTTAATAATAGGAATTATTTTTATACTTCAAAGAACTTCAATGTTAGAATAATTATTAAATAATGTGATAGACAATGCACAGCATGAAGACTTAATTGTCGGTTTAAGTGCAGCTAAAAATAAAGATACTAATTATTATCACAACCATAAAAAAGAAATGCATTATAAAATAGAATTTTTTTTACTTTAAAACTTTAAATATTTCGAAAGTTTTCTGACCTCATCTTTCGTTATATTTCTCAGAATTTAGTCACTCTCCGTTGGATTGAATATTCAAATAAATAAAATTCTGCAGACAGTCTACCTGCTAAGGTATGCAGAAATGGATACACTGAGAAATGGAATACTTAGAGTATTTATTTATTATTTTATTTGAATATATTTCTACAATTATCATGTTTGAAATTTATTTCGAATAAAATTTTTTAATGCTAAATTACAAAGCACAAAAGAACCGACAAACTTCAATGCAGTCCGTTTTAATTATCTATAATTTAATTTTAAAAATAGAAATAATTATAATGTTTCTGTAAACAGCGCTAAACAATGCACGACGTGAACATTTCCTTTTGACATCTGAGTGCAGCTATTACTAAAACTATCAATTATCTTCATCCTAAAAATATAGTTTATAAAAAATAGGAATGAGGTCAAGTTATAAAATTTTTACTGAACAATGAAATGAAATTGTTACTAAAATAATTCTTCGACAAAAGGTTATTATGTACATCACCTTCTGAAGACATCATTAAAAAGTAAATACTTAAATGTACTTACATATGAGAAATGACGTCTTCAAAAGGTATTGTATATACATAATTATTTTACAATAAATCATCTTACTGAGAGATATTTTATTATTTTTATTCCTAGTTTTCCAGCGTTTTGAATAATTAAACAAACACATTCTATGGAACCCGCCTCTGTCTTTATCAAGGAATGCAGAAATATATTGTTTGATGTATGTTTTGTTAAAATTCTGTAAGCGGCATTCTTTGTTTGGATTTATTACTCTGTATTCCCTCTTTTATTTTGACTCTTTAATTATTAAACACATCTAATTTTAACTCTCTAATATAAATAAATATAAATTTGATCTCTCTTAAAATCTTACTAATTTAAGTTTTGCAAAAATTTCATAACTTAAGAGCATTTAATAGGCAATTGGAGGCATACATCGCAGATCGTAATGCATAATATAACTCATTATTTAATAACCTGTTTTCCCTCCTTATATATGAACAAATTTTGTTTCAATTTCTTTTATAAAAATTAAAAAGTTAAAGTCCATAAAAAATAATTAGAGCACTACTTAAGTTGGTATATTTTACTTTAAAATTGCTTTGAAAAGGTAGCATATTACTATTAAATTATTGACAAAAATTAATTCGAATGGAATCAATATGTCAGAAAATATTTAGGACCATTATCCAAGAAACCTTAGTATTTTCTATAACACTTTCCTACATATACCTACCATAAACATCTTGATAAATTAATCCATATTTAAAAACTATGAAAGCGACTAACTAACTATAATACATAATATTTATCTGAACAATTATAATACAGGCACAAAATTACAAATATAACTTCCTGAATTCATGTATTAAAGTTTATAAACATTTTTATCCACTAAATAATTATTCATGATTTATAGTTTAGGCTAGATAATAATTTAAATTTAATTGTAATCAATATTGTTAAATATTTCTAAATGGCTTAGATATTTTTAAGAAACTTTCAAAATTCAACTAAAAAATGCTAAAACTTAATATTTATTTTTTATATATAAACTGTGTGATCTTCCAAATTAGATTTGTTTTATATATAAACAAATTATTATTTATTCTAATTTCTGATATTATTTAATAATTATCTGTAATAATTTAACAAAAAACTGTAGTAAACTACAACTACCTATTTTACAATTTAAATCATTTTAATACTACTCATTAATATTTAGTAATTATAGCATACATAATTGCTTTTAATATTATTCCAATTTAGTGTTTTAAGATCCAAATGAGACAAGCGTGCTTCATTTTAGCACCATTACAATTCAAAATGGTTCCTTGAATTTCACGCGTCTAAATTGATTATACGAAGAGATTTCATATTATATATAAGTTATTTCACCGTTTATAATTTCGGAAAAATTGCATCGAGGAGAATTTATGTTGAAATAGTATAGTTAAAAACTATGTGTATAAAATGCCTATTGACGTATAATTCTTAAAATAGACACTCCTCAATACACAAGCTGCAGGTATAATGAGACTATAAATAAATTCTGGTTTTACCAATTGTACTTGAAAATCAACAAAGCGTAGCTTACTTTTAACCAACAATTTCACAACTTTGTAAATCAGCATGCAAAATACGAAAAGTAAAATTTATGATGAGTATGCATTTATTATTCTAACAATTTTTCATACAGATTTATAATTTTTTTTCCAGTTGCTAGGTAACTACTACCATCAAAGTTTATATTCGCTTTGTTATTATAAATAGCAAAACTGAAAACAGTTTACTCAAAAGCTTTTAGTATTATATATTTATAGGAAGAAGTATTAAAGAATATATAAACTTTTACAAAATATTCTATTTCATGAAGTCAGTTAACATTATAAATTTAAATGTAGTCACCAATTTTATATTCCCAGAAATATAATTATTGTCATCTCAAAATTGAAAAATTTACATTCCCTTCAGTTGAAACACGCAAAAAATAAACAAACAGACGCTTCAGATGTATTCTCTTGAGGTTTAATTGCCTTAGCTATTTGAGAATATATTAAATCAAGAAAGGCATTGTTACTCATGTACTCATGGTTAATGCGCAGGAGATACTTTTCTGGGTTTGTTTTAGTCACCTTCATGAAAGTCGGTCACAGCGCAGTTGCACTCAATTTTATTCAAATTATTACTTTGATTATATCTTTAAATATGTTTTTTAAACAGGGCTACAATCCGGATTATAGATTTATTATATTAAAAGATGAATAAATTATTCAATAAGTAATCCTTTTTGATTTGGAATTTAGAAATTAATAATTTATTAAATTTATTTTTGATGTACGATGGCTGTGTCTCTTGTTCTTTGGATAATTTTAATTTTGTAAAAAACATCTCAAATATAAATTTTTCCAAATTAATGTTTATTTTATTCTTTAGTAATATGTTTTTCATACTTATATGAAATTCTTCTTTTATTGTATTTTTTATATAAGAAATATGTCAATTCATAGTGATATACGAATTTGGAATATCAGTAATTTTCTTTCTTTCTAAAATATTATTTTTTATCTAGTTTCAATATAAAATGATAAAAATAAGAAAATAAGAATAAAATACAACACATTACTGCAGAATAAATAAAATCATTTTAAATAGAAAACATTCAATATAAAATATACAGCTGGAATTTTTTATTTAACAAATACATAATGAGTTCATGACATCATAATCTTTATTTTTATTTATTCATATAGTAACATTTATTTTGAAAATATGCATACACTTGAAAGGGCATTTAAATATATATTCCTTTATATAGCAGATTATTATTAACAGTAGGTTTATCAGCACGACTAATTGTAAGACTATATAACAATGTTACAACAAAAAAAGCGGAATCGAAGTCGGCAAGAAATCGGAAAAACAAATTTATAAAAATAAAACATGAATTTTGAGGATTTAAAAACAAACTAGTCTAATCAAGGAAAATTAATTCTATCTATAAATAAATCCAGTTGGAAATTTGTAAGTATACATCAAAGATCTAAGTATACATTTCGGTATTTTGTCAGTCAAATATATTACCTACTAAGGTAACTGATCGGTCAAGAAAATTATATTTTTTCAACTAAATTATAGGTGGGTGATCAAATTTGGGTGATAAGGAAATTTAAGATCATCTGAGGTCACTTCTAGTCGTAGGTACATCACAGATGCTATTGAGTATCTGACAAATTTGGACATGAAATTCTGCTCGAGGATCTATTCTCTTTTAACAATATATAGTTCCACCACAGTCTAAAGTTTAGAATATATGCAAATATAAATATGGACTAGGTGGATGTAATGATGATATTTACATATGGATTAGATGAACTAAGTAAATATAAAAAATTGCACTATAAAGCCGCTGTTTTACTTTTGAATTGAAAATAGCTTTAAATAATTTCTGAACAGCGAGCGTACTTAAAATGCTTGTTCAAATAAATAAACAGCACTCATTCATTGTGAGATAGCAGCTCACTTGAATTTATCCTAATTTCTCTAATATACTTATACTTCTTGCATGTACGTCTATTGGAAATCTAGATACAGTTATATTTACATATCGTAGTTATCGAAATTACCACTTAACTGATTTAGTTATTTAAGATTTTCTATATTTAAAAGCATTACAATTTTCTATTTTGTGATATTTTGAATTGCTCTCCCACTTAGCTTTCAAATAAATGCCCGTTTCCATGAAACACACCATATAGGTAATATTTACAAAATAAATAAATGTCGAAATACGATTATTAGTGTATCTCCAATATGTAAACCTTCAATATATAAATTAAAATAAAGGATAAAAGCATTTTAACAGCGTATTTAAATGCATGCAAAATGACTAAATGCATTATATGATTGGGTTTGTAAATAAGCAATGAGTAGAAATTCTTCGTATTTGTTCAATTGTATAAAAATTAATCTGCATAGTGAAAGAATCTGTGTCGAATTAAGATTTATTTTTGATAATTTAGTTATATCTATTCATAATTAAGTGAGAAAGAATCTGCATCTTATATTTCTAAACACTATTATAGTTGTGTACTAACTAGCTTTATGCTGCAATCGGTACCATACGACTGGTAAGACCAGAATGTATGTAGCCTAATTATTTGAACAACTTTTGTTCAGATGAATGTATCTTTTTAGAATATAGAAAGTATTCATACAGAAAATACTTCACAACACAACATTGTTATTTGTGTACTCTGAATATCGTAATACTTTGATACTAAAATACTAAAATATACTGATGCTAAAATGAATAATTATGTCAACGGTATACTTTTTATGATTAAAAATACATATATGATGTAAACACTAATTTTCTAATTCACAGAATTGTTAAAAGCCTTTTCTGTGGATAAAAATATCTAGTAGAAGACAACGTTATATTAATAAGCGATTAATTATAGTATATTTTTAAAATGAAAAATAATATTCATAATAATTCATATTAAATGTAGAGCAATAAATACTTTTAAAATTATTTAATATTTAGTATCACACCAATATGTAATTAAATATTTAACGGCTTGTTTGCCTGTAATGTGTTTAAGAATCAATACTTAACGTTAAATATGCTCTAAAAACACGTATAAATGTATTTATACAGACTTGTAAAGCAGATTAATGAGCTTATAAATTTTTATTTTTAAATAAATTGCAATATAGTTTGAATATGTATAGGCAATATAGTTTGAATATGTAGTTTATAAGTATATGTTATATAATATCAGTGAATATGGCAATGAAATTATAGCTTCATATTACACCTATGTTCAATAAGGTTTTTTAGTGATATATCCTTTCAAAAAAGAAGATTAATATGCTAACTTATTACATATTGTTATCGAACTGTTATTTTTTTAAATATGACAATATATTTCTTATTAATATGTTTTGTCGTGGTAATCTAAAATTCGGAAAGGTTCTATATTTTTGACAACAAACTTACTACTTCAAATTGATACACGATTGTTTCATTGTTTTGTAAAATATTCACGAGGACAACGCAATTGTTTTAATACATTGAATTTCCTTTCTATTATTACGTTGTCCGCGAATATTCAATTTGTATTTTAATTAGATTAGATTAGACTATACATCTTATTCTGAATTACTTTAAGTATAAGAAATTTAGAGTTATAAATAATAATATAATATCAAAGTTTTGTCGTAAACTTGTCGTCGAATAAACAGAACATAACTGAACTGAATTAACGGAATAAATGTCCTTTTAAATCGAAGTGCATTATCCGGTTAAAATTCTTGGAATGTTATGTTTATAAATATAGGAATAATTTATTAATTATCTATAAATATTAAGATGTGAAATTTATTTGTGCACATGTCAGGTGGTTCCCCTAAGCGTGATATATATTGTATATGTTGAAATAATGTGTATATTATGAATAGTTTACATACTATATAATGGCATATTTCTATGATACATTATAATAATAATATATAAACTTTTAAACATATAGACAAATATAAGTTCTACATACTTACTATAATATGTAAAAATTCTGTGTGCACTCAGTATACCTTTTTCTAACTGTCAAATCTTGCAGCTATGTATTTGTAAATATAGAATTATTTGAATTATTTTTATATTTTAAATTTTAAAGAAAAAAAACTTAAACGAAAAATCATAAAATATTGCAACTAAAAACTTTTTTTAAACTACTTATTACTATTTTATTCCTTATAACTAATTTTAAAATCTCTCCTATATTTCTACTATTTAAAAATCTAATTTTATAATTTTAATTATAAATTTAAGTATTTCATTATCTAATTCTTTGTTTCATTTATTTTATCAAAATACAAAATTATATTTAATTATAATATTTAAATGTAAATATTCAATTTTTAGTTATTCATTTTTAATTCGTGTATATATTTATTAATTTACTCTTTTGTTTGTATTTATATACAATGTTTTATTTATTTCATAAAACAAGTACCAATGTATTTTAAGCAATAATATTAATTAACAGTTTTAAACATCTCATACATTATATTAAAAATATTAAATTAAAGCAATATTATTCTTAATAATTTTACCAACATAATAATTAATTATTTTTGCCAACAAAAATTCTGATCATGAAATGAACACGAAAATATCACATAAATAAGAAAATTCGTTATATAAAAATACCTATAACAATTCCAAAAAGAAAATTGTAAATATACAAGGTATCTGTAAAGTTCGGTTATATAAAGTTAGGATACAGTTAATATAAAATTTAAAAGCACCAACATAATTCTGAATAGTCACTGTAATTATAATTTATACGGTTACATGGTTAGATATTTACACGTTTGCATATTTGCACATTACATAATCAATTTAAATATTCAAGTTGTGCTCCTAGCGACACACTGTCTGCATAAATATTGATTTTCTATTGTTATTGTAAAGTAACTTTCAGGGACTACTTAAAGTATTCCCTGGTAACTTTATAAGGACACCTTGAATGATACATACTTTAATATATGTACACATGGGTATTATATTATCTCAATATAAAATTCATTTTAAATGTAAATAATTTTATAAATATTAAAATTTAAAAAAATCTCGTATCTACAATAAAAAGATTTTATCCCACGTTTGTAGCACAATAAAATATATTGAGATCTCTAATTGTTTAAATATAAATTATAAAAACATAAAAATACACTACATGGTGTATTGAATATACCATTAATTAATATAAATATAAATATGACAATTAAAATATCAAGAATTTTGTCTAGCAATTTTATAATTAGATTCACATTCATATTTATATTTACATTTCTAATTTTTGTATTTACTTTTTATTTTGTTTAACTTATATTCAATTATTGCATCAGCCTTTTGTTTATTTATCAATAACTGATTGACTTTGTAGTTTTTATAGATGTCCCCACATTGATATTTCTATTATTATGTGGTACTCACATTTGGTACACACCCCCGTTGCTTATGAATCAAGCTGAGCCTTTAGTGGTTTTGTGCAATAAGATTCTAAATTAAGGTATTGCACCATTCATCTGCCAGCTCATTGGTGAATATAATTAACTTATGATTGCATTCTAGTTGGGTGCTACATATAAAAGCAGACAACTACCAAGAATTTCACAAATCTCAATAGCAATATTCATTGCAATATATTACCAACGAAAATAAAACCAAATCCAATTGTAAAATCATAAAATGGTAAGTTAAAAACTATCAAGCTTTCAATAATTGATAATTTAATTTGTACATTGTTAATTTTATTATAATAACTGTTTATATTGAGAAGACTTTTAAGAATTGAACATATAAATTAATCAATATATACGCTTTATGCAGTAATTGTGCCTATAAAGTAAAACGAACATATATGAAATTAATATTGACCACAGAAATATTATACCAAGTTCAGGAATCTTGTATTTTGTTTGCATTACAGGCCGAACCAACAAGTGATGACATAATACAGGACGTCGCCAGTCTTCTCAGCATGTTAGATTGCTCCCCAAGCACGGAGAGAACTTCTCCTGACAAAGTAAGACACTAATCATATTATATAGTATATTTATTTGATGATAGTCAACTGGATTCAATAGACAAGTATCATAGGAATCTTTAAATCATAATTAGGTTTTTCATAATTCATCGCACCCTTTAAATGTTTTATAGATTTTATGCATTCAAATAACTATTATTAAAACTTTTTAAATATCGATTTTGTATATGAATACAATAATTTAATAATTTAAATTTGTTTCATTTGATAAATCTAACTTTCAGTCTTAATTCGAAAATTTAACCCCCCGGTAATGTTAGTATTAGATCTATGTGTTATATATATGCCTTATATTATTTACGTATCAATCTATACGACATAATGAAATAAATTGTTTCCTTCGGCGGTTCAATAGGAAACTATATAAGGATATCACAAACTATATAATAAATTCTACTATTTTAGGTAGCTCGTACAATTAAAAATTTGAATAGTGTGCTTAGTCTTATACGCATTAGCAAACTAATTAAAATTTATTTGCGTAAAAATAATTTCTAATAAATTAGTATCATTGCATGTACTATTGTACCTTGTTTAAAACTATTAAGAATGTCAAAAAATAGATAGTATGTGGTACCTTTTAGGTTTACTTTTATACAAATTTAGTCAACCGAAGTAGATTGTATGAATAAAAGATAGCTTTTCCAACAGAATAGTGTTAAAGTATAAAATAAGTAAGTGAAGAGGCTGGTGTCTACTATAAATTTTGTTTTTATTGAGATTCAAATTAATGACACAATTCGGTAACTTTTGCAGTTATATTCCTAATCATGCGCGTATCACTGATTAGGCAGATAACTGCGAAATGCCAGCGAACTATATCGCTAATTTTAATCTGAGTTATTGCCTATTCACTTACTTAATGGGGTTTGGAGTTGCATGATTATGAAGGAATTTGTCAATTCTGTTATTTTCCTTTGTTAGTTCTTTTTCCAAATCTTTGTAATATATTCCTAGTACATATTAAATTCTAAAAAACTTGAAGACTATTATTGTATACTTTATTGTATACAAGTCAAAAAGATAATCATCTTGTTTTAAAGATATTTTTTTAATATGAATTCTACCTACTTTTAAATTTCAGACTGACCCAGAGACTACTTCGACTTCGACTTCGAGAATGCTTCGTTTTCCTACAGATCTGGAGAAAATCAAGGAGAATGTCAATCAGCTTACGGATAAATTTCAACAACGTTACCGAAACTCCTACAATGTTGGGGACTACAAGAAAGACATAACGGAAAAAAGGATGTCAGCGCCGTAATGGCTTCCCACCTTTAAATTACTGTCTTTTAATTGTGTACATAGTATAACTATATAATACTGTAAAAATACATCAGTATATCATCTGAATTAATCAGCATTTCAATAAATGTAGAAACACAATTTAAATGTGAATTGTTTGTAAAATAACATGTATATATTATATGCTATAGTATCAGCTGTAGTATAATCTGTAATATAACTAAATTATTTGTATATATCATACCTTTGTATCATACCTTTGTATCATACCTTTGTATCATACCTTTGTATCATATCTTTATATCATAACTTTGTATGATACCTTTATATCATACTTTTATAATTGAATAGTGTATTTGAATTTTGTTTATAATGCAATAAACATGATTATATTTCATACTTTAACTCTTCAATTTAATGTGTTATATTTAATAAACATTAATTTTCATAAACGAAATTAAATAATTACGTATGAAATTGTCTAAGTAAACTATAATATATTTAGAATATTTATTCGATAATTAATTAATCGAGTAAAGTATAATCGTAGACTTTAAATATTATAATAGGTTAATTCTTGTAATTATTCAAGTTTCAATAAATAAATACTCTTAATAGAATATAATTTAGCAATCTTATCTAAAACTAAGGTTATTCTATTTAACTATTCTTTTTTAACTAAATACAAGACTGTCGTATTTCAATTCAGCTATTTAACTAATAACTCTTAACAGTTAATGGAATGATATTAAGGTAAGATTGAAAGTTATACATTTTGTACTATCAATTAATGTTGGTTATTTATTAAAAGCAACGTTTATATTTATAAGAAATTAAAAAATAATATTTATTTTAAAGTTGTAGTCTGATTAAGTAATCTTAAAAAATAAGACGAAGAGAAACAAATAAAATTAAACATCGCATATTGTATAAGTTTATTTAACGTTCTAAAATAAGCAACACTGGTAAAACCAGATCTGCTAAAAATAGCATTGACATTTATCATAGTATTTGGATCTTTAATAGCGTCTCAAAATTGTAAGCATGCATAAGTACTATTATTATATACAAGTATAAAGATATAACTAAGATAATTAGCACGACTTCTATTAAATGGAATGCATACGTTGTAGTCCGTATAACTATGGTAAATACACGCTAAAGACTAACGTTCGTTAAAAATATAGACGTATAGCTATTTGTAGTTGAATTTAATACACGAATAAATTAATACAGTGTTTATAACTCACTGCTTCGGAAATGAAGAGGCTGTAGGATATAACTTGTGGTTAAGAACAATTCTAGCGTTTTAAATGCAATGTGTAAATAGCAGTCAGTAAGGAATGCGGATGATTGAAAATTGCTACTATATTATATCGATAATATAGCAACAGGATATATTATTTTCCATATTAATATGTATTTATTGTAAATTAAAAATATTATAATACTAACACTTTTTAGTTCCCTGATCAGATGGATAGAAATATAATTTATAAGTTATGTTAAACAATAACTTAAATATAGTATATTTTAAATTATTCATTCAATTATTTATGATACTATGTATGCAACATCGTATACATTTAATAGATATCTAAACGAACTATGCTAAATTAGTGCTATTTTATTAAGCAAAATCGAAATAAAACATTTAGATACTACAAAAAATGAGAACTACTCACAATATAAAAATATAAATTCATTTAATTAAAAAATACGACGTTTCAGTCTCTCCAAGGAACCATTATCAAGTAAAGTAAATAACACTTTAATAAACAGATAGATAAAAAATGCAGATACTTTAAATTACGTAATAAATAGCCAATGCAAAGAGCATTAATGAAAAAGTTAACACCAGAAAAAACACGTCCAATCAATCACCAATATATGAAAGTCAATAATATTTAAACTACTAGACTATAACTAATACTGAAATAAACAGATGTGGTTTAATGCGGTCTTTAATTAATATGGTTAGAAATATCACGGCCGCTTTCACCATCGCATCATACACATTTGAACCATTTTTACAAGTTGATACGATTAATTGCCAGCGTTATTTGGATGTTTAGTGCTAGAACTGGAGACCTAGTTAGATTTAAGATTATTTGGATATTTAATATTAAACCAGGATAAAAGGATTTTAAAAGGTATCTATTACTATCGGGAGTTTAGACACCTTTTAAAATCTTTTAATTATGGTTTAATTTTTAAATAGTCAAATAGTCTTAAATCTATAAACTTGGTCTCCATTTCTAGCACTAAACATACAAATAACGTTTGCATTTATTGTATCAATTGTAAAAACTGCTCAAATGAGTATTTTGGTGAAACCGGCCATGACATTTCCAACTGCAAAAGAGCACAAGCCTGCTATCGTTAATTGTCATGTAAATCATTATATTTTTATATATGCGTTCAATTCTGGTCATTTTCATCGAATTCTAACTTGTCTAAACTGATTTATCGTAATTCTAACCTTGAAACCAGACGTAGGTATAATTGAAACCGCTTCTATCAGAGCTAACGAAAATAATGAATTAATTCAAATAATGGTTTCTTCAATGTTAGTAATTAGTGATATTCATCGCATAATAATGCTTAAATATAATGCTTAAATATAATGCTTAAAGATAATGCTTAAATTTGGATAATGTTTATTATTTTGTTTTAAGTCAGAAAAGATATTATTTGCAATGTTTTTTTAGATGCAAAGGCTATAAAGCATATTTACTAATTAATCGTAAATATTTCATGATATATAATACGACTGATTACACTTTTACGAATTAAAATGTTACCATTTAGAATATGTTCCTCGATTGAATTAATTTTGTGAATAGATGTATGTTCGAAATAGCAAATAAATTAAGTAAATAAGTATTTAGTAAATGTTAATATAATTAATAAAAGTAGAAATATATATTTTCTCGCATATTTTAATTAATCTTCTAAACGTTCATATTTTTATTTACAGGATTTGTTTTTGTAAAAGCAAAGAAATGGCAGAAATAAAATGTGCATAATTTGTTTTGCAGAATAATATTTTTTACTTATTTATAGGTTATATAAATGAAAAAAATACATAAATACATAAATACATAAATATTATAATATATTACTTGATTAAACTGAATAATTTTCTTATTAAATACTATTTATGTAGCAATATTTTACTGTTATATTTCCTTTCTTGATGATGTTTGCATAGAAACAATTACCTATATTATTTGATGAATTAATTATTTCTAGGATTTCTTCGTATAACTATGTTAGATTAATTTCTTGATATATCCATAGTTAGAAGATAACAAATTAGACGTTCATTTCATACACATGAATTAAGTCAGAAACTAGTTTATTAACAAAGAGAAATTAACCAATTAATTATCAAACGATATTTCAACATCGTTTTTTATATATATGTAAGAATAGAAATTATAGATAAACAAATTAAGTACATATAATAGTGGAGAATGTGATTTAGTTACATCTAGCTGTATGTCTGTATATATGTAAAATGGTTGAAAATAAATCTTATTTTTGAAATGACTGCATCATTATACAGTTTCTGTGTACAACAGTAATAATAATATAAAAAATAACACTAGTCAAAAATAACTTTATTATCGATTGCAAATTATACTAAAACTACACTTTTAGTTTCTCAATACCAGTATATTTATATATACATATTTACATAACTATATGGATCAGAAATTTACATATAGACGCATATTTCGAATTCAATATCCGATTCATATCATACAATCATTATTGTCGAAAATTTATTTTCCCACGTTTTCAGTATTCTATACTAATTCTCATTAGCTACCAAGTATAATTTTTGTTCAACCAATCAAATTAAAGCATCCAGTTGGATAGGGAAATTAACTCATAGCTGCTATATAAAACACATTTTGAAAAAATACCCCACACTCTCTGCTAAATCCTTATTGCTCTCTACTTGTTTCTAACTTTAAGTTATTGTTTAATATATTATATTGAAACATCGGATTATTTTCGCAAGTCTGGCGTTCACGTATAAACAGACAAAAAAACCACGATATCGATCTCAAAGCTGCCTAATAAGATTCCCGATGGCCTTCCTGAGAACCACATCTGCAGGATCCACTCCAAGAAGCAGCACTTCTTCTGACGGAGGACTCACTCAGATCTGTCTTGAAGATCACTACCGAATTCTACGGG
>JAYRBW010071139.1:0-50618 GCA_036023295.1 Invenusta paracnida | reverse complement strand
GGGGGGGGGGGGACGAGAGAGAGGAGATATAATGGAGTAATACCTGCGTAAGGGATGGTTCATAGCTGACAAAAGGTCAACAATGATGATAAATATTTGGAGGTTAAATCAAAATTGCAAGACGTAGTAAAAATAGTCAAAAACTTGCTAGATTTGTTTAAAGTGGAGAAAACAATTTGCGAGAGTCTAAAAACGTCAATGATAATTTAGTATTATTTTTTCAATTGGCTTAAAGCGTTAAATTAACAACACATCTATCAACTTTGCAAAAAAATAAAACAATGACTAACATTTATTAATTTCTTCATAAATTGGTTAGAAAGACTGAACAAAAATATTAGTCGATAACAGAAAAAGATGACTGGACAAATAAATAATAGCAAAGATGTATCCCAAAAGGCACAAGCATATCTTTAACCTGTTTAAACATGCATAACATGGTTTAAATCAGGCAACTAAGGATCATAGATAATATTTAATGAGTACAAATTGAAAACTTCATTTAGATACAAAAATTGACAAAGCTGCGTAAAAGCCAAATGTAAAAGCACTCCATTGAAACTGGTCAGAAAGTGGTCAACGATGGACGAAACCGGCTAAAAGTTTTCTAGTAAATAACTGTAATTTAGCACAGGGTTATTTTAAAAGACGTTTACTTAACTCCTTCAAAACAATTAGTGTAAAACACCAGTTTACAGATGTTTTAAAACTAACACAAAATGTTTTAAAATTGGAACAGCTTAGACTAAAGTTCAAGAGGTTCAATTACTTTAAAAATGAGTAGAACGACCACAAAAAAGTGTTAAAAATATGCATAAATGATTTGGAAACACACATGTCTTACTTACCGTATGTGTGTTTGACAGATAATATTATAAATAATCGATAAACTAAGTAGGACTGGGACTCACCTCAAGGCCAACCTTGTAGAAGGTGTAGTTGAAGAGGAACTTGACAAAGTTAATCAGTTTGTCCTCCATTGAGTCGATGGTGACTTCTGGGAAGATGATCCCCGTGCGTGGCTTGGGGTGGCGGGGGGAATTGTAGTACTGGCGTTGGTGGTAGCGGATAGCGTGCCCCATTACTGTCACCACCATCAAAGCCGCTTGATTCTGTAAAATCATAACAAAAGTAAACATAAACGATAGTTTAATCAATAAAGGGACCATAAAAAGTTTTATTTTTCTCAAGGATAGTTGAAACCTAAAACCGTTGTAAGACATAAACCTTCTAAATATCTTTGTAAAATAATATATCATGTGCATTAATTTGTAAGATTATTGCAAGTAATCAATAATTGGCAAATGTTTCATTCCTTTGTTTAAAACAAAAAATATAGCCATTAGCGGTACTGTTTGCAATATATTAACTAAATTTTCCTTATATTTTAAATAATTACAAAAAATGATGTCCTTTAGTTTTAAAATTAATAAGTATACATTTTATTTATGATTTATTTATAAGGGGGAGATCAATAATATTAAAGTACAATATGCACATAAATAAAAGTGATGGGAAAATTAAACTAAATTGATAATTTAAAACATTTTAAGTTAAAGAAATACAGATAAATTAGTTTATATAAATGTATTCATAGAAGACAAAAAAAGTAAATTGGTACATGATTAGATTTTAAATAAGTTAACAAAAAAACGATAGCGATTAAAATCTAAGTAGAGAAACTATATAGTTAGGATAATTAACATAGACCTAAATTAAATTTAAAATCCAAAATACTCATTATCGTCGTTAATTTAGCATTTATATAAAAATATAGTTATAGCCTACAACAATAATTTAATGCGTAGAGTATTAATATCAGACTTACCGTTATGTAGTACTGGAAGGACTGGTGACTCTTCATCTTCTCTAAACCGAGCCATTTTGTGTTGCTCATATTACTCACGGGGAGATTTGTGGACTGGTGTGAATAAGAGAGAGAAAAGATTGGACAAGAGCTGTAATTATAGATACAATAGACTGCTGTCAGTATTTAAATAATATTAAAGTTGTGGGATTGTTGGAACAATGTTGTGCCATCGGTCAATATTTTTTTACAATCCACAAAGAATTGTAGCTACTAAAAAGCTACATTACTTTAAAAGTATGATGTTACAGTAGGAGATTGATCTACTAGTGTGTAAAGCTTTGGGGATCTTTGCCATTATGGTCCCCAGCGCCATCTGGAAAATCCAGAATCAAACTGAATAGACACTTCCAGGCTGCTAAACAGGAGCATTAAAATTTGGCAAGAGTCAAGGTTCGAACCCACAACCTTCACTTCAGCAGGACACTGCTTTACCAACTGAGCCACCACGCCAATTTTGCGCAGAGGTTGAAACCGCAGCATAAAAAAATTAATAATAAGTCAGATTCAGGAAAAGTAATAGTTCTCTCGACTAAAAAATTGCTTCGTTGAATTTAACAGCTGTAAAAGAAGAGAGAAGTCGTATCTAGAAAAAAATATAACAGGAAGAAGTCAAACTACCAAGTCTAGAACTATCATATCACATAATATTGTAGCAAAAAATGATATATAATATATATATAAATATAATGATAAATTTCCAAATAATAATAGAGAAATCTTTGTGACAAAATAGCTTATTATACAATATCACTTACTTTACTTTACTTTATAAAATAGCCATATTTACCCCAAGATAAAGATATAAATGTACCACTATAAATAAAGTCAATGAATAATACTGTTACACTACCCAAAAGCTAATAAAATGAATTTGCAAATCTCTTTTAAAAATATTTAATCAAAGCATTTTTCTATCTATAGTATTGCTTCGTCTCTCTTTACGTTTATAGCTCTGTGCAATAAACCTTCTCATGAGTTTGTTGCTTTACCGAGCAGTTGGTGTACCAGGTGTCGTTGACAATCTTAAGCTGATAGGTCATCTTAAAGAGGACTTGGATGCCGGACCAGAGGAAACCCATTGTGTAGAAGAAGGGGTACATCCAAGGGAACGGCAGACACACGATCATCAAGAGTAGGAGGAGGAAGTTGGCCGCTGATACCTGGTGGAGAGAGGAGGGAATAGTTTACTAGGGTAAAACTAGGAAGCAGGGACAGATAAGATATACTCACCCAAATGAGACTACTAAAACGTTGATAAACTTCTCAGGAACAATGATAAATAGTGTTAAATAACTTGTATAAGCGAAATGTTCCCATTTTCCTACTGGACATTTCTGTAAGCAATATCTTATTTTATGTTTAACCGAAAAGGGAAGCAGATTACATTTTAATTTGCACATAAATGCACGTGTACGCATAATTTTCACATGCCTAATATTTAAGAACGTAATTATGATATGCACTATTGTAATTCTTTCGATGGCTTATACTACATGAGCCATACACTATAAAACTCTAAAGTCTATTTAATACCACTTTGATTTTCATCTGCGACTTTACAATTAATCATGAAATCTGCTTACATAAAATAGTTCAACAACACTTTATTAAATTTAAGCTAATAGTAGTATAAATCGCTTTCTAATTTAATTAAATCTATACATACCCTCAAGTAATTTAAAAACACCATTCATTGCATCTCTATGCTCTCAATTGTTGATCGAAACGTCAGTCTTTTTTAATATACTGTTTATTTTACTGAAATTTAAGACTTTTAACATTTATTAAAAGTTAATTTCTTATTTTCACTTGTTAAACTAACCTCATTAAAGACGCAGACTGCCAGAACCAGGGCTACCACCTTGCTCCAATGGACCTCGAAGAAGCGCCACATAGTATTATACGAGTCACAGATGAGTGTGTACAGCTTTCGCCAGACGATTTGGAAGGCCGAGTTCATATCCTCCATAAAATCTGATAGGATAACACAGACATATCGCGGATCCAAGAACAACCATTATCAATTAATCAATACTAATATCAGCAAAAAATAATACTATCCGGTTAATTAAACAATTATCGGTTGCACAACGATTTTGTTATGACTATTTCCTTATTAGTACAATAAATTTAACCTATTATAAGAAAGTAAACATTGTAAGTTCAGCTAGGTTTAAAATAACGGTTTATAAAAAAAACCTTGCCTGAATTAAAATGGTACATTAAAAAATATTTAGAAATTAAGAACAATAAAATAAATAATGTGAAAATCTTATTTTCCTTCGATTTTTGCAAAAGGGTAATATGAAATATTTTATGACTAAAAAATGTAGAATTACATAAAAACATTCTTTCTTTGATTGGAAAATCTTCACACATTGGGTATAGTACATATAATAATTATTATTAGCATGTCATGTACCTATAATTACATTAAAAGCAAAAGTGTCGCGTGCGTCAAGATAATATGTAGCTACCAGAGACACTAATTATGGTCTATCAAAACTTGTACCTTTCAATTCTTGCAAAAAATATGGTGGTGATATCAAATATTATTTTTTATCGCATTTTGGACTTACTTATTATGTTGCTGAGCTGTAATATGCATTGATCTACGTACATACATATGGAGTAATTTTTTGAGACAGCTAGATTATAAATAGGTGCATGCAAGATCCCTATATATCCGAAACAGCCTAGATGGACAATATTGTATTAATTATAATATTATAATGTAGGCCGGGGCACTAGCCATTGATGAACAACACATACATAAAAATACTCCGTGTATATTATAGTATCAACGTACCACTGACGGTAATACAAGCCGGTTCAAATTTTGATAGACAGAGTAATAACATGCCTATCTTATGCAGTCTTTTAATAGTATAGTGCCAATATCAATATTTCTCGTAATGTATGTGAGCCGATGCACCACATGAGATTAACAAAACAGCAAGTTTTGTTTGAAGAATAGCGTTCATTTCCTATCATTTTGGGAATCTAAAATTACACAAGTTAAAATTTCAGATTTAATTTAACACAATTAATGTATATTTTATAACCAAATATTACTTAGGAAGTCAACTGTAAATAAATATCACAAAAATTTAAGAAGCATTATTTTTCTCAGTTTGTGTGTTTTGATTCTAGAATATCTTTAAGGCAAATGCTTTTCAAAAAATCAAGAGTGAAAGTTGTGTGAGTTCCTGTAACCACGATATAATGATGTTGTAATATAGGATCATGTACACTTCATCATTACTTAAAACTAATTACAACAGAGTGTGAACTAAGCAGTAATAATAAGCTTGTGTTTGAAATCCCAACTGGAATGAAGAAACAACAATTTTATCTTATTACCCCGCAACTTTCGAGTGTTTCTATAAATTGGGGAGGGCAAAGCCAAGCGCAATAATTACTTAAATAAGGAGAGCGTGGTAAATTAAGTATAGAACAAACTATATTATAGATACTAGTACATCAAAAATTAACTACTAATTGGTCAATTTCTCTCGCACAACTCGTATCTACAAGAGAGAGATTGCGCAGGATAGAATCACAAAAACTTAGCAGATCAGATCAATGTAGTAGGTAACTGTAGCAATACATACGGGACCCTAGATATTATGATATGGGGTACAAGACTAACTACCTGCTTGGTCCCTAGGAATGAGTATATATCCGTGACGAAGAATCTGCATAGGGATAAGATCTATGTAGGCAACAGAGGGACAGGGTAGGTCGATAATTATAATCAGTTGTATTACCATGTCAAGCAGTGAAGGGAAGCACATAGTATTGATATCCCAAACCAATCGATAATAATCATCAATAGCTTTTACACAATATAATATGCCTCCTAAATGTGTGTATTGGGATAAAACACTAAATAACTCATTTTTAATAGTAGTCTTAATTGCCTGTAAAATTTAATGTCATCATAATGCTTGCGATATATATTATATATATATAATAAGTAAACTCCTATAATATATATATATATATATATATTATAACAAAATATTGTATGAGTTTGCAATCAGTTTTGACAATATATTTTAAGTGTTTTTATTGATAATAGTAATCTGGGATTAAGACTTGTATAATATGTAGGATGAATATTATATAATTTTTAAAAAGCTCCTGTAAATGTGCAATTCATATTTCTTGCGGTTCGAAGCCATTCAAGCATCCTATGAAGTTGGAAGCGAATACCCTAAATTATAAACTGTGTCGCGGTCTGACAAGATTCCAAATTGCTTTAAATCGCTGCTGGTTTAAATATATAAGAAAACTATAATTGTGTTTCCGAATAATTAAAAATGAATGATTACAAATATTACTAAAAGTATTGCTTTTCTCGCAAAGTTTAGATGCGATTACATTTAGTTCAATAATTATAACAAATTGATAAACAGAATATTAGGTGAATGATATATTTCATTCGCCTATTTTAAATGGTTAGAAATTATATTTCAGCCACACAGTATCACATTAATTATTACCATTTCATTTAATTGTAATATAATATAAATATATAGACAATATATTTAATATTTTACAACACATATAACAATTAAGATATTCTAGTTAAAACAGTTAGAAAAAACACCATTCACTTTAATAATGTGTTCATTCCTTTTAATATTTAGTTAACTGAATTTAATTAATATACTATTAAATATGAAGTATAAAAGTATAAAAGTAAATAATAAATAAAATAAGTAAGTTCATATATAATATACTAAATATCATAGCTAAAAATAAGATAAATGAAATATAATATGTAATGAAGATCGAAGATCGAAGATAGTGGATTGTTTTACATCCATATTCAAATGTGTTATTCAATTATTCGTGTTTGTGTTTTAGAAGGACGGGTAGAAAAATTAGAAATTGAAGGAGCTACACTTATAAAATGGATCAGGAAATAAAGAATCAATTAAATAATATTGTCCATACATATACTTTCGCTACACTAACAAGGATTAACCAACTTCTACCAGAAGAGCTACCAAATAAACCTCAAGACTGTATTTAGACCATTTGAGCAAGAAGAGAACAGCGTATTCGAAAACCGGTAGCTGGGGCTAGAGGTAGGAATGTGAATACCACTCTTGCAATTTCTCCAACCCGAACTAACTTATAGTTGTTTTAAACAAAGAATTCGCAATAAACTTGCAGAAAACAACATTATGCTTAAAATAAATGACGTAGATAATTGCAGAGCAGAGCAAAGACTTTTGAATGATTGGAGAGCAAAAATTTTAATTCGACTTGGGACCAAGCATTTGACGAAATCACATTGCAAAAATTAAAATTTGTTGAAGAATTCATTCGCTTCTTATTTTGTTGGATGGTCAACGATTAAATCTTGATTAATGACTTATTATAAACCTAGACTTTACTTTTATTGACTATATACAACCATTATTTATTCTCATTTATATAAAATGATAATATTTTTTGTTTATTTGTTAAATTGTTTTTTAATTATTTTTTTAATTTATATAAAATAATTATTCATGCTTAATGACTATAATATATGACTACTTTTATTGATTACATATTATGTACCACCATTATTAACTTTTTGTTCTCATTTTATAATATAATTTTGTTTGTTATTTTTTTAAACAATATATTATGCTAAGTGTTAATTTTAAACGAATTCATGTTAAATTGAATTTATATTCTGTAAAAATATGCCTAAATTGTTAAAATTAAACGAAAATATGTTCAGTTAAATATTATTTAATTAAATAATTATTTTTCTAATATTATAATATTGCTTAATTTAAATATTAATATGAAAGTTCATCAACTAAAAGGAAGCACGTTTTAATTGTATTGAATGTAATATATTACGACGAATCCTAAACATATAAGCTTTTTTATTAAAATGGATGTAATTGTAACTAAACTGAACGAGAAAAGCAATACTTAAGAAAACAGTATTAAATCTATAAGATCCGCCACAACACTATTAATTTTTTAATATAAAGTAAGAAGCACTTGAGCCAGTAAAATGTATATTGCGAAATTTCGACTTCCGTCCTATTCATGTAATATTCAATGAATATGATTAAAAACGATATACAAGGTATATAAGCACGAGATTAAGTTAATACGTTAAATTTAATGACATAATAAATATAGTATATTTATTGTATGTATAGATCGAAAATATAATAGGCTATTATTTCGACCCACATCTATTTACTATATTTATTATGTCATTTTAGCTTATTAACTTAATTTCCTGCTAATATACCCTGTGTATCCCTTTTTCTAATCATATAATTCATAAGTTAACTAATGTATTAAACATTTTAAAAAATGACTAAAAAGTCGGAATTTAATATCAAACAAAAAGCACATAATTTAATGAATTTTGCATTTTTGCTGCAATTCAAGATTGTTTTGAGACAGTCTATGTTATATAGAACAAAATGCATACGACATTAGTTGTAAAAGCGGTATTTATGTGACAACACTGAGACTCTTATATTGCCTGAATTAAAACAAAAACATTGAATTTTGATTATTGTTATAAATGTACGTACATCACTATATTATGTATTAAGATTTGTTTAAAAAAATACGACGTACATAATATGGAAGTACCCAAAATAAAAATATATATTATAGTCAATAAAAGTCACCCATGGTATGGCTATTCTTATGTTTTATAAAACAATTAAACCACATTGAATGAATGTACACGGTAATTTGTTCTAAAATGAATGCTTTTAAACATAATTTCATAATAAAAATTGTGATTAAAATCATTTTTAAAAGATCTTAAAATATACCACGATTATGTTTCTTGATATTCATTCTCCTTATAACACATAATATGGTGAGGTAATCAAAATTTGAAGCGGATCCAAACACCAAATAGAAGAAGAGAAAGGAGCGCAGTCAGAAGATATCGTGTGCAGCTTAAAATAAAACCAATCAATCAATATTTTCATAATCATGTGCCAAAATAACCCTCATCAATAAGAGAAGAGACGAAGATAAAGACAAAGAGATAGGAGTGCATACTAACCCCGATCAACTGAAATAATACAAGAGATCAGTTTAAAGATCAAAAACATTAATCATAAAAATAATTGTCATTATCAAGATAATATTTTTACAAATAAAATTCGTGTGATGCACAATATTGACTATTGAAGGGCATTTTAAAATCCGAACGGGATTTCGAGCAAAGCAAGAATTGATTCTAAATTCATTAAGCTTAATTTTGATAATTCAAGCAAATACAACTAATATGTATATTTCTCATATTCATAAAACCATATTTCAACTTTTAGAGAGCAAAAATGGAGGAAGAACAAGAATCGTAGACCCGAATAACACTAAAATTCATCAGTAGGCAGAAAAGTCGTAGAGTAGTTTAAAAAACTGCGAGAAAAAAAAGTTTAATGATATGTAGCTTTTAGTGTAATAAAAAATGTAACTTTCATCACCGAAAATTGTGCGCAGACTACGAAATATGTACCTGATACATATTAGGCAGTTGTACCACCCCGAAATATAGGCTATTTTATGTACATATGTGAAATAAAGCATATTATATTATTAATTCTAAATAATAACCAGGCTATGTAAGAGTGTAAATGCCTATATGAAGAAAATGTTGTTAATACACCCTTTTATCTACTAGTAGCTTAACTTTATTCGATTATAAGAGAGTTAATAGTAATAATTTAGACTATTAAAATAAATAAATTATAGAATGAATTATAGAATTATTATTTAACGAAAAATTGATGAGTTTTTGATGGGTTAACAAAAAATTGATTGACTTTGAAGAGCTTCTTCACATACCTACTAATAAATAAAAATATAATATAAATATTTTGTAACTTATTTAACTATTTTAAGAGTTTATAAGATTTTAAAAATTATAAGAATTAATGATAGCAACTAATCCTTTTTGGTCAAATGATCACATATATTTTTAAAGATATGTTTTAATTATATCTTAAGTTTTAATGCATCAATCTAAACAACAAGGTAGCTTTCTTCACCTTTTTTGGTAATTCTATAATAAATTTGACATTTTGTTACAATTCTACAGTTCACCATAACGAATAAAAATGAACTCCAAAATAAGTTAAATTGCTAATCAAAATAAAAAATATTTACATATTTACAGGACATGTAATTCATAGAAATACGCCCAAAATCACGGGAGAAACTACAAATCAAATAATCAATCAGGTGAGAGCATGGTTTATATTAAACCTCCTTTACTATGCATGTAGGAATATACATAATACAGAATAATAGTATAATTATGTTCGACTCCAGAGTACAAGTTAAGATAGTGACCTACCTGAATAGGCTGAAATTAATAAGACACCATAGAATAAAACAAACAAAATTCAACATCACTTTTGTCGAATGGTAGAAAATAAAGATCCATAAAAGAGTTTATTAACCCATGCATTATATTATAATTTAATGTTAAGCTTTTTGTAGACTAATAAGTGATAATTAATTACTTAACAGATTCTATCTATCCACTATTATTCTCAGAATAGATGCATTTTTAAAAGATATGTTTAAAGTATGAAATACTATTGACTGTGTTCTATTCCATCGATCCATTTTTTAATCTCAAACATTTTTAAAATAAGTTAATTGTTTATAGATAAACTATCATGACAACAATAAACACAGTAATAAAAATAAATATAATGTGCCATCATAAATCGTTATTTCAATAATAAAATTTAGTGTAAAATTCACGAATTTATTAACTAGTAATTAGTAGTAAATAAAAATTATTTAAAAACAATAATATTACCAGATTGTGCTGTTCCCTTTGAGATGTTGGATGGTATTGATCCAAACTCCTGAACATTTCTCCTTGCTTGTCGAACCAGGTGGTCCTCCGAATTCCTGGAAGTAGAAGAATAAAAGGTATACCCACATCAATATAAGCAAGAAATAACGCCTGCTACTTTTTATAACCAGTTTTATAAAAATAATGTAAATATATACAAAAGTGCTTTTACTAAAATTCATATACAGAACGCATAAATAGTTTACTAAGAAATTTAACTTTTAAACATAATATTATAGAATCACACTTATTACTGAAATGCTTAATATTTCATTGAAAAACGATGATAATGTTCTGATAAACGTATCGTATAATTCAGTCAACGGAACTCTATTAACTAACTATGTACATAGTATTTGTATCATAATGTAACAATAATAGTATAGAATCGTAAATTAAAAAAACAATGTTAAATAATTATTCGAAAATTACTAAAAAGTAAACTTTAGTCTATAATTGTTTTTATTCCCAGTTTTATTATATTGATATAAAACGCCAAAATTAATCTAAGTTAAAACAGATAGTCCAGCATATACGTCATATTACTTCGTAAATTAAATAAGCCCCTGTCAAATTGTAGAATAAATGTTGTTACTTATTATGTAGAATTTTGAAAATACTGTGAATAAGTTTATAAAGACAAAGTAGCAATAAATATATAAGTTCTGAAAATATATTAATGCTTTTCTTATTCAATAAAATAAACAACTATTTTTATGTTAATTAAAATGTGAGAAATACAATATCACAGAAATAATATACCTAACTGCTACTATATTATCAATACTAGCATACTGGAAAAAAATAATTTTACATCCAATATAGCTTCTACAGTGCAAAGTTGACTGACCGAATTGAAAGAGTTATTAAATATATTTTTTTAAATTGTAGCCTAGTTTAGAATAAAAGTTAGTCAAGCGAACGAATTTGCGAAAGATACCACAGAAACAGAAATGCGCACTCGACAATAATATTGCTCAGCAACTGAATGAGTTAAGGTAAACTAGGAGTTTTATATTATTTTATCGGCTACTACGAATACCAACCAATAAGGCTAAATTTTTCCAAAATAACGAGACTTCAATAGTCTTCGAAAGCAGACGTAATACACCCATATTATTGTATTGTTTATTTAATAGTTCCTTAATCATGAAGTGTAATATAAGCAGAATAAAAATAGTTTTAAAAAAATAAGTGATATGAAACATTAATTTCATATTTTGTAGACTGCATTAGAGCGTGAGTGATAGAATTGTACGTGTGAGAAAATAGAAATTCTGAATAACAAAAACATATTATTTGTATTGCAATAATATTGTAAACCAATACTCAATAGCATGATAATTATATTATAATATAGCGATTACTTTATATGTAGAGTAAAAAAGTCATGGAATCCTTTCATACCAAGTCTGTAAGTGGCGCGCACCTCTGAACAATATCGTGTTAGAAATGAACGTTAAAGAATTTTATATTTAAGGAAAATATTTTTCTAATTTAATTCATTCTAAAGTAGTTTTAAAAAATTACTCTATTCTTTGTAAAACTTAATTATTTCAATAATGTTTTGATAATTTTTATATAACATTGGGATAATAAAGTTGAGACATACTATTATGCATTGCACTGTTTGTGACAAGTTTATTATGAGATACATAACAATAAAACACACACTAGACTGTTATTCAAACTTGGAAGCAACAACACTTTAGTTTAGGTAAACACCTTTAGTTCAATTATTATTAATCCTTTGAAAACGAAAGCAATGCTTTTGAATTTATCATAACGATAAATTCAAATAAATACAATTTTGGAAAACTTAAATTTTTCAAAATCTCACCCCAGACTATGTAAAGAAAATTGTTTTTTAGAAAGTTGACAACTGAACAATATCCTTTTGATACTATGGAATATACCAAAACTAAATAAAACTACCTATTATTAATTTCTAATTAATTAATTACTACTTTTTATTTCAAATGATTACCACTAACTGTTTCTATAACCTTATTGTTATAATTTCAATGTTGTTGTTTTCTAAGCCTGGCAAATATAAAAGTTCTGTTAAATTTTAAATAGAGCTCAGAAAAAGCGGATTCAAAACTGAAAAAGGTGAGTTCTTAAATCGTTACAAATAAGTGGATAGTTTATTAAAAGCAATTGTCGATTGCCGAGCTAAGCCAGAACGATATAGGTCACAGGATGCCAGATACATACGATCACTGAAAACCAGAGGTATTTAACCAAACTCACCTGAATCGATTCATATTAGAGATCTTAAGAAAGGGCCGATGAAAGTAGTGAACTTGGAGAATAATGAAGACCAGGAAGACAACTGGAGTCAACAAACGCTGGAACAGGGCCGTGCTGTGGAACTTCTCCAGACCGATGTCCTCTAGGCTGAAATCGATCGATCGATAATATTGATTGATTATATATAACGTTTTTGTGAGTCAAATTGTTCCCTGTTTTTTATTGGTTTTCGAATCAAAATTAGTTTTCAAAAATAATTTAATAAACAATGATTTATTGACTATTTCAGTAGCTGAATTTAACTATTTAACTATTTTATTTATATCATCACGAATTGTTAAAACAATTTTAATAATAATACATTTTTAACAAACAATAATAAATATAACTAATAAACAGATAATAATAAATAAAAACTCGATTATTTAGTTAATAATGTAACCATAATAAAATTGAATATTTAAAATACAATACTAAGAAAAAATAAATGAATAATACAACGAGTAGAATATTCACTCCAACTCACATTAAAGTTGAACTATTGGAGGGGAATATGTTGAACTGATAGATATAGATGGACCCAAGAACGGCCATCGAATAGATAATGACAATCCACCAAAACCAGAGCATTTGCTTCCGCCAAAACTTGTAGCTCAACTGTTTTCAGGAAAAGGGAACACGAAAAAAGAACGTAAAAGTATAAACTAATTTATACTATATAAGTCCACTCTATGTTAATAATTTATGTAAAATCAAAGTTAAGGATAACCATATAATTTAGCTTAGCTCTAAAATTATTGTTTAATAATGAGAACTTTGTTAATTTAGACAAAACTGTTTGCTATAGATTAACATAGTTTAATAAATTATTTGAGAAGGATTATACAAGTCATGCTGAGTATGTATATCTCGCTCATTTTCAGTACTAAATGCAATTTTAAAATATTCATTATATTTTTTACTACTTCATGAATAAATGTTGAAGCGAGCGTTTACAACTAATGCACAGAGCGTGTTACAACAATTTAAGATGTTGACTCACTAAGCAGTCAGTAAGCAAACCTGTCTAGGTGGCAGGTTCCTCTGTTTAATTAGTAAGCCAGGCTTACACTCAAAGTGGGTTGAGAAAATAAACTGACGAAACAGAACAGAATTAACAACAAAATAAGTGTTAAAATAATATTTTAGCCATCTATGCAATAATATATAGATTGATTTAATATTTCAGAGTTCATAGTTCATAATATAAAGGTTGATAAAAGTATACATTTATATTAAATGTGGATAATTCAATTAGTTGGAATAAATATTGAAAATATTAAAATATGACGACACACATGAAGAATAAATAACTAATGACCCACCTGGAATATGATGAGAAAGTAGAGGAGCATGACCATGTAGACGACGCGGAAGATGACAACTGGTTGTTGAACACTGACGAGGAGCATACTCAGACAGCAGAAGAGGATCCAGTACTTCTCACACTGGGTTCGAACCCAGACAGCTGTGGGAAAATGTAGGAAATACAAGCAACGAAAATTTAAATCTAAGGAATAAAATTATATTACAAGTAATGTTCCAATGATAACCAATGCATGATTTGAGAACGTGGGGTGAAAAATAATGACTTAACGGAGTGATTTCAAAGCTTTTTAAATACTGTTTTGTGCATAAATAGGATGAACATTGATAATTATGCCTAAGATACAAAAACCCAAAAGAAGTAATGTGTAAGAAGACTATTGGATATGAAAAAATAAATATCACGACGTTTCAGGTGTCTTTAACGAGTGATAAAATTGGACAGAAATATTATTATAATATTATTAAATATTAGAGAAATAAAAGTGTTTTATTTAAGGCCTTTTATTTTTTAATATTTAAAGCCTGCATTTCTGTCTAATGTATTTATCACTTGTTAAGGACACCCGAAACGTCGTATTTTTTTCATAACCAATAAAGTGTTGTTACACATTACTTTCTTTTATTCTATTATGGGTATAGCCAAGAACTTAAATTCTACAAAAACCTAGTTTATAATTAAATTTGATATAATAATTCGAAAGCTAAAGGCATTGCACCAAAAATTGTTGAATAATAGAATAATAACATAGAAACCACAGTCGTTATAGATTTTAATCTAGCTTAATAGCTTAATCTAGCTTATCATGATGTTACCCCGTCATTTCTACGATTGTAATAAATTAGAATTAATACTAATATAAAAAAGTCACTTAATTTTTATATATATATATAGATATATATATTAATGGAAATATATAGCTTTTCATTGTAATTATAAATAAAAGTTTTTTAAATAATAAGAATATAATGTAAAAAGTATAAAATGTTAGTTATTTAATGAAAAAATGACCCGCTGACAGTGTACAAATAATATACCATATTATTATAATGTTATGATCATAACCAGTAACAAACATCATAGAAGGAGCAACATTTTCTCAAAACTGTCGATATATACGAATTAACAATAGCTAGGGTAACTAAACCGCAATAAGACAACTTTATAAAAATACGAATAAATATTTACATTTCTTCTGCTTAATTAATCTCTATAATATTCACTTATTGCCTCAGTATTGTCTCGCAACAGACATTTCTTTAAAAGTTTTCAACCAAAAATATGTTGATCCATTGACGCGTCTAGACACTGATCTACATAATATGATAATACGTAATATAATTATACGCTTATATTATTATTGAACAATATAATTCTAAGTACAAAAGTACAAAGTTAGTGCAAACAGTGCAATATAAGCATCAGTCATTATTTAAACAAAACTAGGCAACATATAATGAAATAGACCTTCAAATAGAAATACTTCCAATAGAAGAAAATAATTTGATAATAATATGGCATTCATCTGTGTTTCGTTTCCATTATCAGACCTACATAGAATATGACTAATAAATCATAAAGCCTCTTTTCAATATGAAGCAAGACTCCATTTTCAGAAAACCCACGCATGCTATTTAGCTATTCACTTATCTATCCATCGCTGCTATTAATTAATTAACTCAGTTCAACACTTGAACGATGGTGTCGGCTTTCTTCAATTGCAAATAAGATTTAATCGTCAAGTAATCAGTGGAAATATCACTAAATATAGATAAAATATAGCCGCATATAGATAATACAACATTGTTTCTCTTATTTTTTTGTGAAATCTTAGACTAAAAAATTAGGAATAAATATATAGATATTATAGATCAAATAAAAATATATTTTCCCTTGATTTAACATGTTCGTGTATCTTTTCAGGAAAAATAATAATCTAAATTATAACTCAATGTAAAAAAATAAAGGCAAATATTACAACGAAAAATATGCATTATCTATGCTGTAATAAATTTTACGATAAAGTTAAGCTTATAAATATTATTATAATATGTCAAAATATCAGCTAATACAAAATGATAGCTTCATACTCAGTAACAATACATAATATTCCCAAGTTCTTTAGAGGTTTCCACTGAAGGTTTCTGACAAACTAAACTCAATTTAACAGCGAACACCTCTCAATTATATGTCAAATAATAAGTTAGAAAAAAGACAATTCGTTTCAAAAGATAAATGGCATTATAAATAATAATGACATAAAAAATGGCATTAGTTTTAGGGAAAATATAACGATGAAAGTAGAGTTTACTTTATAACAAAATATGTAATTTTCATCGAAATAGGTACATACTAATAATACTGACAATTTTACAGTCAAATAAAAGCTAAATTGTGAATAAACGCATAAACCTTGGACCTATTGTATCGTAAAAATTACATAATTAATACACCTTAATATTGGAGTTTTAAATGAACAGATTAACCAATACCACAGTACAATAAAATTAATAATAACGTAAAGGTTTCGCACAATATAGTACAAAATATTGTGAAAATAATTTATTACAGTGATATATAATAGTCAAAATCCAAATTCTCTAGAGACTTAATAATACTGTAGACATAGTGATTCGTGTTAAGGGATGCGGAAATCAATATCCCTATCATGAGATGAAAGATGCCTTAATAAGGAAAGTGGTGGAAACCAGTCCAATGCACTCCAGGGCTAAACACAAATTACATTACATACCAGAAAAAGATAAGCTCGCCAATATTATAATGATATACCCCTATCCTGACTGAGGGTATTATCGTCATTTAGAGGAAGAATAAATAGGTTGTTTTTTTTTTTTCAAGAATAAAAATACTATATATATTGTCATGTTATGTGAAAATGCAGTGTTATTTAGAAAGCAAGCATCTAGAATTTTTGTTTAATAGTATCTAATTAATAATAATAGTTGTAAGATTAATAAGAAAAAATAATAATGAGTATAAGTAATTAATCGATAGGAGGCAAAACTGGCTGGATAAATAAATAAATTATTCACAACAAATTTAACTTAATCAATAATAAAAATGTATTAATTAATTTTACTTCATACATTTTAACGTTACTTAATTCAAATGGTAAATACACATTTTTGCCACTACCATCACGTAAACACTGAAATAAACGCTGTTTTATTATTTTTTACGTTACAACAAAACTCTGTTATTTAATTACATAAATAGATATACTTTGCAGGATTATATATATATATAGTCAAAACATTCCTCACTTCTGAATACCGGCTTAGTGGCCAACTTTTTATTGAAAAGAATAAAAAAAGTATAGTGGAGAAATGACACAATACATTGTTCTTAAAAAGGGTAATATAATATGTCATAAGAAAAAATAGTAGAATACTAAAAACAGCCGAGTAATCTATTGTTACATGACTTCTCTCTTTATAGGAAATTAGAAACAGTAAATACGTCAAGCGCATTAGTGTACTTATCAAGATTTATACATCGTTGACTTTCAAAGCGTCAATTTCGCGTGTCTATAATATACGAGAAGCTGTAGGTTAATAACATTTTAGAAAATTAAGCCTTTTGGGGTAACAGACATACATGCAATTTCTTAAGATATAAAATTAAGTTTTTAAACAAAACGGCTGAACACAAAATACTAAAAACTAAGAGTAAAGTGTACGATAATAAATTGTATTACCCTTCAGTTGGGCATAATTTCCTTAAATACGAATTTTAGGTGACCAAGCAATTTTCTAAATAATAAAAATGATGACAGCCAGTCAATAAATGCTGAAATTGCAAACCGGATTGCAGAAATATTAAGTTGACCATAGTCGAAAGCAGAAGATTGTTATTGTAGGAAAAAATCGGAAACTCGTTATGATGTTCTGGTATAATGATAACACTTTAATTTTTGTATAGTATAAATATGGGTAAGTAGTCGTATTATTTTTGTAGCCATCACATTTTGTCATAAGATTTCATTTTAAACTCTTACATGTTTATAATTAACATATTATTTTGAAAATCGAGCTTTCTATAGACTACTAAGCCTAATACAGGTCAATTAACAAAAAACAGCAAAACTGACAATATTATATCAAAATAGAATTAGCAAGTGATATATCGAAGTAAAATAATGTCTTTCAAAAGTGTCCTATAGAATCAAGAAGGTTCGATATTTAAAATTAAGACCGTAGATATCTTAATTAAAAATTTAAATTTTATTTTATTATCCGATGTAAGTATATTTACAAGAGATATTAGAGAAATCGTAACAGTAAAAATTTCTGGAAAATCTTAAACTTTAAATCGCTTTTTAATAGCTAGCAGGATAACCAAGAAACGAAGTTTTCAGAGACTTTTTGACTATTATTCACAGTCTGTAAATTTACTTTGATATTTGGAACTCACTAAAATTTCGGTAGAGCCAGTGATCTACAGAGCCAAACTCCTCGGCGTGTGCGGCTAGTGTTGCGAAGTACTCGGAGGTATAGGTGAGTGACGAAAGCTCGACACCGGCCTGTGGGGGGCCCTCTCGCTTCGTGCGCTCCTGCCGGAATAGGCGCAAGGTCAGCCAGAACACCACCATGAAGCCGATCTTTACACAAAAGGGGAGGAGGTAAGTACACAAAGAAAATTCAGGCGATTAAATAGAAAAGAATGTTGGGTAAACAATATCCTTTTATATGAATGAACAGTCAGATTTATAAATTTATTTTAATCATTATCCTAAAGCTAGATTGCTAACCTTTCTAGCTATTTTCTTGCCTTTTCTGGAAATAAAATGCAGCTTTTACACTACTTAATAACAATACTTACAAAAAGACTCTAAATTGACTTATAAAATATATTTAATATATTAAACTATAATAAAATAAAATAGACCTATAGGATTTCGAAATCATATGAAACAATGATTAGCTAATTAAACTGACAAACTGAAAAATAAAACTTTTAACGAAAACTCAACAAAATAAATCGGCGTGCTCAAATTAAATACAACATCTAAAGTATTTTTAATAATTTTCAGGTTTTATTTTTAACCAACTATTTATTTGTCGCTCATTGTTTACGGACTATAGCTTAAAACATATAAGAGAACAAGTTCTCAACAAAAGGGTTTTTGTAGCTGTTGAACAATATGTAAAAGAATAATTAATGTCGCCTGAATAAACAGACCTGCACAAGTAGCGGGCCTGTTGGAATGGGCCACTTCTGTAGTCCCAGCTCGTTGAGATTGATACCACCGCTTTCAGTAGGCAGCTCAGTGTCCTTGAGGTTGAGTCCATAGACGAACTGGAGCATGAGGAGGCACATGGCGTAGGATACGATGAGAGGCGAGAAGTAGAGACAAGCGGCCCGTGAGTTAGGTACAATCCAAAGGAGACAGGCGATGAGAAGCAAAATGAAGGAGAGCCAACTTCGGTAGGTCACACTCCAGGCCTGCGGAGGATATATTTGTGGAATATTAAGGAAATGAAAGGAACGTTTCCTATTAGTTAACTGAAAGTAAATATTATTACATATAAGTAAATTATATATATATATAATTATATATATATTTGTTGTATTTTATTACAAATTTTAGAGGTTAAACCTCCTAATTATGTAAATAATGTAATAATATTAGTACAATATAAGAACTTTAAAAATTACAATATTAATAATCAACTTAAAATCCTATTCCCACATTCATATATTTTCTGTGACTTGAAAGTACATATTATTACGTAGATAATAATATAGGAAAGATACATTATTTCAGCTTCTATGCAGAACTAACCCTACCGTTGACTAAAACTGTAAGGACAAGGCCGATCTCATAATATACACTCATAATATATTATATAGCACCACTGAGATCAGATCTTATTGGCTGGAAGATTATCATTTCCTCTGTCGATACTGTACCTCTTTAAAGTTTACCTTTAGCACTGGACGTATTACTATGTTAATGGGCAGCATGCAGAATACATCGCATCTCTGTGGTGTAATCACGCAATACATAGTACACACAAATAACCATAGAATGAAATTGGAACGGGATCTCTCCCGTTAATATAATAATATCATCCGGTGGTAAAATCGATATTTAAGAAGACTAGTCTCTTTACAATAAACTACCCTGCCACCGCGCTTGTCAAACACATGACAAGAACTTTACAACACACACATACAAACAAACACTATACTATAAGTTGGTAACAATTCATTGTGCGCGCTTATAGAATATTCACTATATTCTCAGTCTGATATTTTGCGCTCCAAATATATTACTACATTTATTTTCGATGACAGTATAATTATTTACAGTTAAATATCTAAATATTATCAATAACTGCGTACTTTATACACAAGAAATAATATGTATGTGTGTGTATGCATGCATAATATGTGTATGTATGTTGCCTAGTTAAATTGTGAATAATTTATTATTCTAGAGTAGATTATATTGTGCACTTAAGTACGTGTAAGGGAGCATAGCACATAAAACGTAAAAAAACAGCCGTTGCAAAGATTAATAATAAACCTACATAAAAATTAATAATCAGCTGAATTCTTGAGTAATTCAAAGTAGAATACAACAGCGATCTTGTATAACATTATGTTTGCCATGGTAATATACCTAAAAATATATGATTTTTGTGTCCATATTAGAAGTATTCAGACATATTATGATTTCTTGTAACACTCGTATTTGTTGTTTATGTTATTAAGACTTGAAAAAAAAGTATAAAAATATTATAACGTTATTTTGAGTTTGTGTAAAAAACGCATTTAAATGCTTTTAAAATGTACAAACATAACAAAACAAAATTATTTAGATTCGTTAAAAATAAATAAACAATTAAAAATTTTCAGTAAAAATACATAATATTATCTTTCCACATAATATAAATATTAAATAATACTAATTCAATACTAACATATTTTTATTAGGACATATAAATATTTCAAAACCTACATAACAATTAATAATATGTCTGGTTCGTCAAAAGAGAATACCGATACATATTTAGGATATAAAAGGTTTTATTGTTGATTTCAGAGGGTAATAAACCAATTAGTACATAAAGGAATCCAGTAAACTACAGTTCAATCTTTGTAGTGATATTTGAAATTTATGTTTATATTATTATACTTTATTAACTAAACTTTTTAATTAAAACTAAATTTAAAACTCAATTGCTATTCAGATCGTCAACTAAACACCAAGACCACAAATTAATCACAACAAAATCAGCTTGTTTCTTGCGATATTTCGCCTGAGAATATCGACTTAGGTTGATTTTTTATGAAAAATAAAGATTAAAATTATTAAAATAAAATATTAATTCAAGTAAAATTTAATTAATTCAAGTTAATTAATTCTAATTAATTGATTTAACTAAGACTATTTGTTCATAATACTAAGTTCGTGAAATTTCAATAATAATTAATGAAAAAATAACAAAGAATATATCGCATAATATTAAACTAGTTACAAAAGCATTTGTACATTTTATATTAGTTAAATATATATGTACAAATTGAGAGAGTATTGTTGGCATTAAAGTTGGATAATATTTTCAATGCAAAATAATAACCATAAATATAACATTAAGTATTGAAGAAAATACGAAGAAATACAAAGAAATATATTACAAATAGTAAGAAAATAAAATACGACAAAATGTATCACTACTTTTGTAAACTGTGGTAAAACAATGATATAATCAATTATTTATCCAAGTTACCATAAATGTTAAAATACCCTTCCACAACAGCTCAATATCTGGTATTACTTTACTTTTATCAAAGTAATTACTCTGGTAATATACTCACTTTAATTCTATTTACCAAATTTTTCAATATACATACTAAATATTTCCTAAAATAAAATTACAAGACATTTGAAAGACAAACAGTTTTAATAGTAAATTATTTATAAACGAAAAAAATTGTAACAAGTAAACATTTCTGTATTCTTCATTCATTTTCTTCCAATTAGGCATCATAAAGCGATAATGTTTAAGGATAATTATGAAGGATTGCTGGCTGTGTACTCACCATCATGACAATGAAGGATAGAATGTAGCTGTTCCTGATGGCAGTGTTGATGAGACTCAGCACAAGCGGTCTCTCCGCCACACTCTGGGCCGCCTCTATCAACGGTGCCACAATGGTAGCAGTCTCATCTTCAGTCAGAGCATGTAGGGACACCTCTCCTCTACTGTCCACACTCTGATAGGTGCTCCTGGAGGCCGCCCTACGGTGTCCGGGCAGCTGGTCACTGTTCCCGCCAATCAGACGCTAGATGAGCGGGAGGTGGTGTTCCATTGGTTGATTGGATGGTTGGTATGAAGACAAGTGAGGTGTGAGCCTGGTTAGATGTTGCCTTTTAAAATACGTAAAACTAGTAGCAATATTTCTAACTAATCGATAAATCGATAAAAAATGTCAGTCACATAAGAAAATAATCATTTTTAATTTCATTTTATAGCAATAATTTTGAAAACACTAGTTATTGATTAAACATTCATTGGTGTTATAAAATCTTCCTTATTAGTTTACTTTTAAGCAGTTTTTATTCCTATTCAACGTTTTAATCCATCAATATACTGGAAAGATTATACTTATTCAATAACTAAGCAAACAACATTTTAAATGACAATCTAGACTGAAATTCACATGTCAATATACAATTTCGAAATGTGTCGGGTTCAAATGTATACTGAAATTATAACATATTCTGTAATACAGCCAAAAATTACATAAGACATTTAACGATCACGATTTGCTACAAAAAATAGTTTGGTAGACCCCAATCTAAACTTGTATAATCGAATGGAAACAAAAAAACAACATTAAAGAAGAAAGTAACTCTTTAAAATGTTCTATATTGAAAGCCATTTTCATTAGAAGCATATAGATGATTCTCTTAGTTTTATAGTTGTGAATAACAATTGATAGATTTCTAGATTAAACTTTTTCAATTTACTAAACAAATTTAGATAGTATTCTTATACGGTACGAAAATTAAATAACAAATAATATGTTTTAATTAATTTTATTAATTAATTAGATTTAGCATTATCAAATGATACTTACTAAAATATAATAATAACAGAATGAGCAATGAAAAACAGGATAACGATTCTGCATTTCTCATATGAATTTTTTTTAAAACGTCAATTTATATTCTATATTGCTTAAATATATATATATATATATATATATAATATAGACAGAAAGGCTCACTATTAATTCATAAAATAGTTTCTAACGATTGACTTGTAAAACTCAATTATCATTTTAAATATAATTTGAATTGATTATAATATGCATATCATAATAAAAGGAATTTTTAACTACACTAATCTAAAAGAAATCTTTTCCTACTATTTACATAGCTACCCTAATAAAGCAATAGCAAACGAACCATTTAGCACAAAAAATGATTTTTAAACTATACAACAACTAATACGTGTTGTCTAATTACCCTGAACCAACGAAAACAATAAATACTTTGCAAAATAATAGAAGTTGAAAATTAATAGAGAATATAATGGCAGGCAAGCATAAATATTCACGCATATTAGAATTAAAAAATGATTAACCATATGTTATCACTCATATTAAAATGTGTCATAATATGGACGGAAATATAAATTAAAGTAAATAGTTCAGCTAATAATTTATCTTACCGTGCTTCAATGAGTAGGCTTTAAAATCAGTTCATAATATATATTTCAAATAATATTATACAAAATTATAGCTGTCAGTAATAATAACAAAAAATTATCGCAAAATACGACCACGCACAGTATAGAAGTAAGTCAAATATTGTGTAAATTTGGAATGGGCATGACACAAGCAGAAATAATTAGTTGAAATAAGGAAGAAAGAGTAAATAGTACAGCCATTTTACAACACTCGAGCAAGTTAGACAACAAAACAAGAAAAACAGGGGGTAAGAAGGGAAAAACAAAACAAGTTTTTTTTAAGTTTGGTCATGACAATCAATTAAACAGTTTTTGTGTTGATGCTAACGTAAAGAGAAAGATTGACTATGGGCGGGGGGCATTGAATATTATCGGGAAAAACGGGTAAGATGAGGGGAGAAGTATGAGATTCCTAGAGAGAGAGAGAGAGTTGCAGGGGTTAACGCTGCTGTTTCACACCCAACACACACTCCATTCCTGAGCTGGCTCTATTTACAGTGTCTATTGATTACACGAAGTCTCGGCACTTCCAGAGAGTTCGCTTGCTTCTTCTCAAAGAAAAAGGGAAAGATACTCGAGAAGAGAAGGCAGAGCATACGTACTACTAGAGGAAAAGAGGAGAGGGGAGGGGATGGATGTGGAAAATAAGAGGCCAAAAGAGAGGTGAACTTTCTATCCTAGCGAGCTGAAATGAGAGGAGATATCTATCCTCAAACTAACAAAAAGACTGAAACCAGTTTCCGGTTTCATCGTGTTAAAATGGAGCACGCCTTCCACCCGGTTTGGCTTTGGTTCCGTGCCGTTTTTAAACATTATCTCGTACATTCACAGCATACTATCAGGTAAGTAGTGTCTGAAAGGTACAAGGTACCATACACATTTATCCCAACCATTTAAACAGATAAAAGCAACCTACACTACATCATGTAATAGAAGTAATAATATATTATACACAGCTGTCTTACTAATTTAAAGTTCCGATTAGGTTCGACAAAATGAAAATAATTAAGAAACAGTGTTTACTCTCAGTTTTCGGTTTTTTGTTTGAATGACTGGATGGGCATTTGTTTCTGTATACTTTTTGTTCTGGATGATGATACTAGTCAGAAGAGAAAAGGGGAAGTGAAAGATGTTATAAAAAAGAGGTCTTTTGTGATTGGCTCGAAGAAAGAAAATAAGGAAGTAACATCGACTGTATAAATAAAAAGGACATAAAAGTACAAATTCGGAAAAAGTAAATACAGACAATTTTCTAGTTGCATAAATATATAATACTAAAGCAGATAAATAACTTGAGCCTAGAGGAAGAAAAGAAGAGTGTGATCTCATTTTATATGTCTGCAGTTCTCAAAAGAATCATTACGTCATAATTTGCTATAATGCAAACTATCTAAAGAGTACATTCTTTTGCATTAAAATGAAATATATATGTCTATTAACAACTGAAGATTTCAATTACTATACAACAACGGCGATCAAATCATATTACTATTTTTAGTAAGTGCGAGCATATAGTTTTAATGATTAATTAAATGAAAAACTAAAAGCAAAAAGTTAGGATATTTTAATATGCAATAAGTAAGTAAATAAGGCCTGACAACATGCAACATACTACAACTAATTCAAATTAGGAGGAAACGAAATAAAGAAGGTTAAGAGACGATAGTACGGGATAGGACAAGGACACTCTAGCGGCGTTTATGTATGTGTGTATGGATGGGTTACTTTTACTGCCATCATCATCATCATTCTTATTATATCGAACCTCTCGTTGCTCGTTGGACTCTTCCGATGCCAATACCTGACGTTCGGGATCAACTTGCGATTGTCTTCGGAGAGCGGCCACCTGTCGACTCCCATGACGAATCAACTGAAGGGATTCGGGAAGGGGGTAGCATAGGGGGCCGGTAAAAGGCGAGCGCGAAACTAGCAGGTAGGTGAGGGAGCAGGTGCCATAAGAGCAACACGACACTTTTTCTACTTGACTTTAGGGCAACAGACGCGGACAACAAACGTATCGATAAACATACATTAATAATTATAATCTATAATCGATGTGAAATAAATATAGATTAAACGTACATTAAATACAGCTGGATTAATATAATAGATTAAATACGATTGGTTAACGTAGATTAAGATATAGGTTGATAAATCTTGTTTAAAAATCGATCGATCCTGGTAAAGCAAAATATAGATCAATATATACTACATACATATAGATCAGATATCAATTAAAATGACAGCCCAAACACTTTGGTAAAGGTAAATTATCGTGTATATACCTAGTCGTTCTTTATAGTCTCCCACCAATGTTTAACCTACAAGCCCTTTACTTTATGCTTTACTCTTTAACCTTTTAACTTATCTCTATTGATATAAAAGCATGTAGCGAATTAAGCTTATTAGTACTCATGTAATTACTTAATAGTTCATAAATATATTATCCAGACGCATTAAATATAAACTAAATACTCGCTTGCTTATTATCTCATTTCAGATGCCACCAAATTTTACGGAATGTTTTTTCTTCTTTACAACTAGACAGCACACTACTCTCACTGTTCGCAACGGTACCTAATTAATAAAGTTTTTTGTATATTACGTTGCACCTAACTTGCGAAACACTAACAAATAGAAATGTAATGTAAAAGTTAAAAAATATATATAATTTGAATGAGCATCATTAAACTCTACAAATAAGTATATATTAATTAATAAAGAGAAAGAATGATTATAAAGTTTGCAAAAATTGACTAATTTTATACTCGTCGTGTATTATAATTATTTCATAGAAAATCTGTCGGGATCTCTTTGTAATCGTCAAAAGAATATTTCTCTAGTTTCAAAATATAATTATGTATAGTATATAGAAACAACTCATTTCATTTATTTTACTTATAATTGTAAAATATGTATATAAAATAAAAACAGTGGAACCCTTAATAACTGTGTAAAAATAATTAAGAATGCAATATATTTTAAATAGATCAATGTTTGCACGAAACTGTTTTTCAATTCATTGTAACCAGAAATACTGCAATTAACTTAAATTTTTAAATAGAATATCTCGTTCATTTATAATATTTAAATATTCCATAAAAAATATACTGCCAGCCTATATCCAGATTACATGATAGCTTAGAGTAATAATTTACGAATTTATTCATAGCTAACGATTGACCTAATTTTCTTAGGTGCATTATTATTTAAATTGACTAAAACAGTTTATGTATATGGCAATAAATGCAGATATTTAAAGCATCAAACAAGAATAATGTCAATATAATCTAAAGCAAATTGTTTTAGATATAGTATGTACATAGGCCTGTGTATAGCAGAGTTGTTATTCCTTAATCATTTATTCATGTTGGCATCTAGCTCGATATAACATTGTAATATGCTTATGTCATATTATTATTCACATTTCTCTAAAAACACAATACACTATAATATTATACACTACAATACTAAATAGTTACCTGACATTCTTATATATATTATAGTGAAGTAGAATATGATTACTTTTACATGGCACTAAATAATTAACACATTATTAAGTTATAAATGTCTAAATATGAAATATGCAACATTGATTAAAAAATATCCACAGTACATTCCATTTGCATAAATAAAATTAACTATTTAATAACAACATCATAATATTCATTTATTAATTACAATTCACAAGTTAAATAAATAACAGATATAAAATACCATAACATGTAGGGTAGAAGGTAATAACTACATAATTACTAAATTAAACTAAAATACGAAAAATTACGAATAGGTTAGAGATTATACAAAATATTAAAATTCTATATTATAGTGCGCACAATGGATTGTCGGACTATAAACTTCTATAGAAATAATGGACGAAAACAATACTCTACTAGACTGATTCTGAACATGCTAAATACCCTGAGTGATGACTCGTTATACATTTGCATACTTTGGCACAATAAAGCAAACAATTAATTAGATACTCCGACAACATGTTTCGTGACATATTACAATTTTTTGCACATTACTCTTTATCAATAATATTCAACCGAGTGAATACAGCCTCAAAAGAATTTTCACTTTCATGCTTTATAATATTATAGCCTATTCAATAATTAAATCTGATTTACAGAGCAGAATAATAACGCCTGTACAAGGGCACGTTATACATCATTTACAGTTGCACACAACAATTACAAGGCTAGAACCATAGATATTTGTTTAATTAATAATTATTTTAAAAACCTGCAACCCTGGTACTAAAATAATTAATATAAAGTATTATTATAGATCAATTTACATCCTATAGAAAAATATTGTAATATGTTTAACGATGAATAAAATTCGAAAATTCTCGTCTCGGGTCTCGTAAATAATAAAGTCAATAAATATAATAAAAGAAATAAAAATGCTCTCAAAATATTTTACTAAACTTAAATTCCAATCCAAATAAAAGCATAAAGCCTTCGCTCCCTCTCTGCAGATTGATATATTGATTAGATCCCATTACATGATAATAATTTAATGCTTTGCGTTTTAACTTAATTTCCTGTACATATCTATGAGACAATCACGTAGACAAAGCGATTTCATAATACAATGTTCAAATTATTTCGAATATTAAAATAAAGTCGTCATATGTTGCACAATTAAACCTTTGGAGGGTAGAAATAATATATAGAAGTTGGTTAGTTCATAAAATAACACTGAAAAAAGTAGAAAAAATCCTTTTAAAATATTTACAATAATTACTTTGTTTAAAAAGTCAATTTATTAAAAAGATATAATACTAATGAGCACTAGAGCATATAATAGTATAATAAAAAGCAAAGAATGCCTTCATCAGAGGGTAAAATTGTCGGATTGGGTTTTCCAAAGAATGCCTTTAAAATAAAACAGAATACCACGAAGCGTTATAAGAGAAACCAAATGCAAAAAAAATAAGATGGAAGGAATGAAATTCTGAATCGTGATTTAATATTTCCCCCTATAATATACTATTAATGTGGATTTGAAACGTACTATTATCGATTTATTTGGAATAATAATTGAAAATTTGATTGAAGATATACTTCTTGTATAATAATCACAAGAAATATTTTGTTGACAGAGTTTATTCTATATTCTATTTCTATACAAAAACAGTGTTTTTTATTAGTATTTTAAGGTTTAATTTTGAACTGTAAAATTGTAATTTGAAAGAAATTGTAGATTGTAAAACTATTTTTGTGCAGAATTATTATTATACATATAACCAAAAAAAATAGAAAAAATCAGAAATAATAGCTAATAGCGACATGTTTCGTCTATTGCAATACACATCCTCAGACATAGTAAATTAATATTAAATTATACAGGCATAATATATGTGTAATAAATGTATGTAATAGTGATTACAATTATCATTAAAGTTAAACATATGTAGGTATACATGAATTATGTGAATACAATTTAAAAAATTGTAAGAAAAATAAATTACAAGAATTTACTAAAAGTTTGGTTAACAGATGAATTACATTGATTAAATGTAGAGCCTCTTTAATAGTTAACTATTAAGTTGAATAAGCATGATCTAATATATTAAAATCAAAATAAGTACAAGTACTAGTGTATAATTTAATGTTAATTTACTATGCCCAAGGGTGTATAATATAATGCATAACATTAAGATAAGTATTAGACGATAGATCCGGATTTAATAATAAAATAAATGAAGAACAGCTACGAATATTTTAGTCTGTATTTTAGACCCCCTCAGTCTGCCTGAAGATGTCTCTATAACACAAACGACAATATTCGCAGCTATTCTTAATTTATTTTTATTTAATCCGGGTGTACCGTCTAAATCTTATCTTACTAGTAATTATCTTCAACACCCGCTCAACAATGTTCAACAATACACAAAACATGGCATTAATAAGTCTGAATTTTTTCTTTCTTATAGTTAAACGAAACTCAATCAACAGGCAAATTGTTTTATCAATAAATAATATAGGTTAGCTATTCAAAAAAATGTTTAGATAATATGTTTTAAAAATTGACATAACATCCAAAGTAATACAAAAAATAATTTGAACGACTTATCACAAGCTATACTATTATAGTATCGTTAAGAGTATGGTAAGTGCACATTTTACCGTAAAAATTCAATTAACATAATATGTCTAAAATAATATATACACAATTAAAAACTCAACGATGAATGTACTGTTAAAATACTGATATTACGAAAAATTCATATATTATATCAACCTGATAAAATTGAGACAAATATCATCCAGGTAACAAAACGATTAAGTTGTCTATTTTACATTCATATAAAGAGATATATGTAATATACATTTAAAGGATAAATCCATTGGGATAAAAATCTAAGAGTTCTAAATAAACGAACATAAAATGATTCATTTCAATTGTCTATGTGTCATGGGGTGGAGAGAGAGAGAGGGGCGATAAAATAGAGTGGAATAAACAAAAAGACAGAAGAAAAGGGGAATAAAATCCGAAGAGATGATTATTTATAGATCAAACTCAAAATATCACGCATGGAAAGAGGATTTTTTTCTTCCTATTTGTTTTAAGAAGAGTTGAATGATCTCCCCGAATATTATTGTGATAAATGTACCCGTCTCTAGCCGTTTCATCAGAAAACTAACTAGGCAAGAAGACTGGTGATATTATTATCATCACTTTCAATTACAATAAAACTAGTCGTCTAATCCTAGATTATGATATACAGTCAAAAGTGAATAATACCCCCAATAAACAACTATAAGAAGCAAAGTAGGCGCAGGTTTAAAATGATTTCAGCCAACCCTCCATAAATTACAATTTGTGAGCTTGAAGTGGTCTGATCCGCCAGTTGATTGCAGCATGCGTGCATGCATGCAGACTCAAAAGCCTAAAATAAGTAGGACATGTTACTATATAGACAGTGGCAACTAGCTGTATAAGCTCCCAACACCGCATGTGTGATCTGTAATATCAATATGATCGATAAGCTAACATGACAATAACATGTATTAAATTGATGGGAGAAGGAGAACATATCATTATTATAAATGTAAAATGGGGTGCTATATTATGCAGATGTGAATCCGCTGGCATTTAAAAATAAATTTATGATAAAATTAAAAGTGTGGTCTACAGACACAAAACACATTTTAAAAGGACCCATTTTCATAATCAAAACTACAACAGTTGTTGCTATATTTATAATGTATTCATAGAATTAATGATCTGAAAGTTATATGCGAATCAAAATTTTGAAATCTACTAGCGTATACCTATTTTAAGTTACGTTCGTATTGTTCAATTTAATGTATGCTTATAATTAGTCAATTCTCTCTTACATTTCTAAACCAATCAAAAACATGTTATAACAAGTAAATATTTTTGAGCCGCAACAACAATTCACCATCAATAATAATAAAATAATCCCATGGGTAACCATCAAAGGCATATAACCATAAATTAAACAGTTCAGTTACGATAGTGACAATTCTTTACCGCAGATAATCATCATATTACTTAATAAATTTATTAGCATAGCGTGGCTTGGCACATGGCGTGGTTTGCTGTTTACCGCATAAGAAGCAGTCAAATTAATTGACGAGGAGGCTGTGGTTGTTGCAGTCTCTTCCCGTGCGGCTAGATTAGCGACAGCAGTAGCAGAGTTAGTAAGCTGCAATCTTTGCTCTGCCGCGGAGGTTCCACTACTCGTAATGACTGCCTGTGTCACAAAATATATAATTCAAGATAATACTATTGAAGGGGCTTGTTCATATGTTGACCATCTTTTCATAACTACAATTAAAGTCTAGAAATTAATTGCTCATTTAAAAGTTTGAAAATATTTTTTAAAAAGTACATTAAATAATACAGAAAATCTAAACAATTTCCGTGCAGTATTATTAAATAATTTTAAATCAGTTAAAAACATAATCAGTGATTATTGGGTAAAGTTTTGCTTTACACGAATTGAAAAATTAAGATAAAACTAGTAAACAAATATTGCGAAAATTCTTCACTTAATTCTAGTTTAGTGTTTAAGTCACTTACAACAGGTAAATAGATTGAGACATAATACCGGCATGACATTTTACTCACAACAAGATAGGTTGTTGAAGCCAATATCGTCATGGTAACACACCTAAATAATCGGCTAATAATAATAGTTTAAACTATCCTCTTTCACTGATTGTGTATTGCAGTAGTATTGAAAGTCAAGGTCATGACATTTCGATTGGAAAATTTCTTCTAGTAAGCTACAAAATCTGACAGAACAACTTTAAGGCAAACAAGGAAAAAGTTACAAACAGTTGCGTTGCATCGCAACATTCGATTTACTTTTTAAGACATAAGAAAATAACTCTTTTTAACAGATGAAAATAGAGAAATCCGAGATCGTAAAATTTAAAGGTAACAAGACAATGTCAATAATCAAAAGTGAGTAGCAATATTCCGCAATATACTTGTTGTGTATAAAAAATTGTGTAATAATATCGAGATATTACAACTAAATGTTCTCTAAATATATTAAATCTACGCATAATCAATATACAGTGTGTTTCAAAGTCTCATAACCATTCAAATTAACCTTATTAATATGTTTCCAAGTAGTGAACTAGTAAATTAAAAACTGACAAAGTATTACACAAAGCATGAGTATTTTAATTTTGATTATAAAGGTTTATATCAGGTTGCAGCATGTAACAGTCTGTAGTATAGAATATGCATCAGAATTTTTGTAAATAACTTGCCCCAAACCTTTTCAATAAGTGTGTATATATATATGTATATATTCAAAATGAAACAAACTAAAAATTCGTACAAAACTGACAACATTATTTTTCTATTTCACGCTCAACATGAAAATATTAAAAAGCTTACTAAACACATTTCTCCGTAAACCGATTAATATTTCACAATACTAGTATAGTGTGCAGAAAATTTACTATACAGGATATTAGAATCTCAAGGCCTTATAAAAGATATAAGTTACCAATTCATAGTGTCTATAATTATGTATGTGGAACATTGACGATCACTGTATGGTGCGATGTATATTTCACTACTTGTACATAAAAATAGCAAATAATATGCAAATAACAAACAAGAGTGCACCATGTAATCGAAAAATATATTATACATTTAGTAGGTGACCTAAAATGCATTACAAGGGTCAAGAGATTTTGGCTAACACTAGCTAACTTTAGCGCTAATCAATAATCTGCTCATGTGTCAACCACACATAAAATTGGAGAACAAATTTGAAAGAAAAGGGTTAAAATAAAGCATCATGTTTAACAGAAAAGTACACTAAATTTCAAACATACACGTAATTTCTAATAATCAGAAATTATAATAAATATCAAAAAATATATTTCATTAATTTTTATAAAAAAAATAAAAATATCAGTTAAGAAAAACAATTATCAAAGAAAATAGAAATCATTTAAAATATAAAAGACAAAGAAACCAAAAATCAAATTGAATAATTACATCGATTAATTTATAAAAATATAACTACAAGATAGAAAAAGCGTAAAAACAAACAACGTCAGCTCAAGGAGTTAATTAGGCTCTTTAAAAACATATATAAAACATTCCTCCGTAGAATGTTAATGAGAAAATAATCATTAGACATTTTTCATATAATATAGAGTTTAAAGGAACTAAAACAAGACTAAGTTCATTGACACTGTGCATACCATTTAAAAATTCCAATATATCTTAAAAATCAAACGATTTCTGTAGCATATTTTATATATTAGACAACTTAAAAGGGCGTTTAGAATCAGTCAGATAAAAACTCTAATAGAAACAATGTAAACATTATAAATAATTAAGATCAACAGATGATTTTATTTTATGAACAGTTACTGTATTTATATTATGCGCTGAAAATCGGTAGTATCTTGATTACTATATTAAATGTTGTGTACTGTCATGTAATATGCTATCTATTATTAAAATACAATTCCCAGAAAATCGACATGAAATAATATTATAGTACTATGAAAAGTAATCTATATTCAGTGTGCTATTTCAATTTAAAATTGTGGATTATACACTTTCATTACAAATAATTAAAAGAAATATTTTTTAAATACAAAAATGTCAAAAAGAATATTCCATTAAGCATAACAAATTTCGACATAGTAAAGTAATATATTTAGGAAATAACTATCATAATAGTTTGTTGTTGTTTTTTTAAACATATTTACAGCAACTGAAACAGACTTTGCGACTATTTAACATTACTGTATGAATTTGAAAAAGCAAAATCTAAATTAATAAATTTAAACTCAAACATTAAAATAGTCGAGACAATCGAGAGATATGCAATAGTTATAATCACAGAGGTTAAATAGTAAAATAATGGCGGCACAGAACTTTGGAAACAGAAATATTTTCAATGAAATAATTTTTAAACAAGGCGTCCAGTTATAAGCAAATATTTCTGCGGATAAGCTTATGTTAGGCTACTCTAAATTAAAATGAAGTTTGATACTTAGGGTAAACATTTAGAACAGTAATTATCCCATTAGTGAGATTTCTCTGTTGATCACAACTGGTTCATTTTATACCTCTATATATTCTACAAAAGTTATTGAGTTTTGTAGTGACATGTATACTGTTGACAGCGTTTTCCTTCTCTAAACAATTGACAAATAATGGTAATATTAAGCAATGGCAATTGAGTTGTTGATTGCCTAGTTACCTGAGCAATGTGGGCAGCAGCTGGCTTGTCCAATCCTCTTCTAGTCTCAGTTGCCAAGACATAGTAGAGCACTATAACAACCGGAGGGGCTGCATAGTCGATCCAACGTTGCTCAACGAATATCACTTCGCCAGGAAACTGACACTCTGTTCTCATGATATAGTAGAGACCCAGAAGTCTGTAATAGAAAATATAATCGGTGATTATGACAATCAAATTGTATGACAAACTAAATTATGGACATTAGTTGACTAACACTCATTTTGAATTTTTATTGATGAATATTGAATGAGTAAAAAAATTATAACACAATTTAAATAATGGCGATTAATTTTTTTCAGTTTAATCAACAACCAATCAATTTAGAACAACTCAAAATCAAATATTTACTGTCATTAATTGATTGCATTCCCATAATAGATTTTTGAAGTGATTCTCCTTGAAGATTTTTACAGAACTATAGGTACAGAACAAAAGTCGTGGGAAAATTACCTGGAAACGAATTCATCGTGTGGAAGAACTGATTTTGGAAAGAACGGGAACTGGTAGATATAGAAGAGCCCCACATGGAGAGCACTGTAGATGAGGAGAAAGATCCTGGCGTGGATAAATCGCGAGCTCATCACCTTGTTATTGCAAGCCCAGTAGGTGCACACCGCCAGGAAGACTACGAGATAAACGGAACTCAGAACAGAGGGGGACATAATACCGGCCGCCCCCGTGTGGATCACAGTCAGTGTCACACCCAGACTCTCGATAGCCCAGGCACGCCACATCAGTTGATGATGGTGACGGAGGTTCATGCGGTGTTGATGACGCACGGAGGATCCGGCTCCACCTCTTGGCTGGACGATGCTCACCTCCACCTTAAATGCAGACCATAGAGTATTAGTTTGTGGGCCAGAACATGTTTCGGTACACAAAAAGGGAGGAAGAGTGTTATATATCGTTAGAAAGTTATTGATATCTAGATTCTAAACAAACATGATAGACATCACTGCCGCGATAAAGTAGAGCGCCGTATCTACATGTTTCTTAAACGGGAAAACGTGTTTTCTGCAGCCATTTTCGTAATAATTGTCTGATTTTAATTAATTTAATATTTTGATATTATTGGTTACATCCGTTAAAAGAAGTGTAATTTTTTTATTTATATAGGTTCTATTACTGTTTGCTGTTTGCTTTGGTGCATCGGTCTATGGCCGATATATAATATATGGCAAACCGCCGTATTTACATTACATGGATTTATGAAACCTTATTTAACCAATAATTTGTATCGTTGCATCGTTCACCACAAATATGTTCTCCCCATCCCCGAAACAACTCAGTTACTGCCTCTTTTATAGTTTTGAACGAATACCATGAGCATTAAATTAATCCAGTCTGGAGCTAACTTAACACATTTATGATACCTATGTAGGCACCCGAGGACTTTAAATGTGTCGGTGTATTTATGATTCTGTTTGTTATTGTTATACATAATATGTATATTATGGTTGAGCCTATGTACCTGTACATATATGCGGTAACTAAACATAGTTGGATATGTAAATTTATAGTCATCATTTATTTGTTTATTGTTAGGCCTCAATGAAACGGTTAAACAATATACTAAACAATTATTCTGTATATTTTCGCGGTAGACAGATAGATTAGCAATTACTGCAGATACGGCGCTTTATCATATCGCGTAGCTACTTTTCTGGCTATTTAGAGATGCGGTACATCTTAAATCCTTCATAACTCGAAAACTAAACGAGATACTAAAAAAATAATTAAGAATTAAATCCGAAATACAAATCAATAAAAAAACTCATTTTTGACAAAAATGCAGTTACGCCGCTCTACTTTATTGCGACAGATTGCCATTTTTGGTAGCTGGAACAAATTATTGAAATTTTTTTATTTCCCATATAGTAACAATTTCTGTGTTTTTAACCTAACTTTCATGAAAATGCACATTTTCAAGAAAAATAAATGTTATCTATTATTCATAATAAAATGTAAAATATTATATTGTTTATCTAAATGATTTGCTTCATACTACAAGCATTTAAAAATGCATTGACTAAATTACTTAGTAACTAGATAGCTTAAGATTGTTCCCAAACCATTTTTATAGCTAAAAAAGGCTTGGGAACTAAAATTTATATGTAGCTGACCGTCCTTTTTAATTTACCCTCAATAATCGATATATGTATGTCTTACGGGTAGCAGCTATGTTAAAAGGGAACAAAAATAAAATAAAACTTACAGGGTGTGTTTTTATGTTTTGACTAATTTGGTGAATTTAGTAATTGCAAAAAACATAAGTATTTTAATTGGTACCTATCTAAAAATAAGTAGCAGTAAATAGGTACAAGAGAAAATCCTTTAAAATTTCCATCGTTTCATAAAATTCTATTCTTATTGGAATAATACATTATTTTCTGAGATCACAAAATACTCTGATAAGAAAACAGATTTTCTGAAATATTCTCGAGGAAGCAACTAATCAAATCATCGCAACCGCGTAAGCTTAAAGATTTCCCTGGCTGACTAAAATTGGATTTGTGGACAACTTATTGATATTCAATATATGTTTCCACATAAATACAAACGAGATGCCATTATATTATTACGAAGAATATTTTTCATTATATACCTATACTACAAAAAATAATATAAACAGTAAATCCAGTATCAACAATATATTCGATTTTCATTATAATATTTGTAAAATAGTAGATTCAAGAAACAATAAACAATAACAGCTCACTATTTAGTGCAAATTTAGTGTTGATTTATGTGGTTTTAGTGTTTATAAACATCTGTTGCCTTTTCAAGTACTTTCTAATCCCTAATTAATCCAAGGCAATACTAGCTACTTCGATTGCAATTTTTTAGTAACCATTGCTTAGACTTTAACTATCCTTTACGTGTGTAATCAGTAAGTAACGTTAAAAGTATAATTTAAAGGTTAGCTATACAATTTTAACTAACTAGCTAGTTTATGAAAATGTTTTGTATTTCATATATTTTGTTTAAATTAGAGTTACATCGAATATCCCGAAAAGTATCCCAAAATGTATACTAAAAGAAGTATAAAGATTGGCCCTGACAAAATCGTTACAAAAAGAAGTTAAAAATAAAAGTTCTTTTTTATTTTAAATTAAAATCGAAATAAATATGTAATTATGTAATCGATAACAATATTCTTTCCCATCATAACAACAGGTTTCATTCTCGTAAATTATTAAAAATGGCTTAAATCTTCTGAGAGAAATAATTTAAATATTTATAAAGAAAAAGAACATTCAAAACATTAGAGCAATAAATCTAACAAAATTAAATATGTATATCACTCAATATTCAAGTAACATAGTACATATCTATATTATAAGATAAACAGCATTAGTAATTCTAACGATTTAAATGAACTTGCGAACTACTTTTAAATTGGAATACAAATACCAATAATAATAATAGACGAACTACAACAATGAGATACATATAGATTGCATGCAGATATAAATACCGATACAAAACAGCAGCCAAAGTATTTCTGGAAACTTCATCCACTTTATAGGCTTATTAAGACGCATGTAAACCTTGTAGAATGCATCCATATTTCACTCTCACCTGATACTGTGTGACAGGCGGAGGCTGTCCCTCCCCCCCTCCAAGATCGGAGAGCGCTTGATCCTCCTCAATCTCTATCTGAGTCAAATGCTCCTCGTTCAAACCTCCTCCTACAATGACACCACCTCCACCGCCAGAACCAATGGGTACCCCACCAGCGTCATTGTCGAGAGCGGAGATCTGTCCAGCGCCCAGAAGGGGCTGGCGGGCCAACAGCTGGTAGCGACGCTTGAAGTAGACTAGACAGACGACTGATATGATAAGAGTGATGGGGTCGGGGAGGACCAAGCGCATCACCCGGTGGGCTTGCATGTCCCTTAAACTGGAAAGAAGAAACGTTTATTTCTTTTTATATTTGAAATAGAAATATTAACCAAAAGGCTTATTAAAAGGATTTTTTATTCGTAAGGGTCGTAAATTATTCATTGAAGGGCGTTTATCGCAAACAACACAGTTAAATATAATTGTGGTAGAGAAAAAGGTTTAAATAAAAAATAAAAACAAACAGTTATAGGATCATTTATTATCAAAGTTCAACCGTTTTCGAATACATAATATTTTTCATCAGAAAAATTAAGTGTGTAAAAAATGTAAATATTACATATTAAAACAATGGGGATTACAGAGAATAAAATTATAAGAACAAGAGAGTATGGCAATTAAAGAAGGAAGCATACATATTTTTTACATATTTACATACATATTTAAGAAAAACGGAGGAATTTTGGTTGTCAAGTTGACTAATTTAATGGAGAAGAAAATTTAATAAGAGGAGCTTCCAAAACATAAAATCAGAGGAATTTCTAGCTAGAATTTTGAAACTGTTACAAGTACTCGTATAAGAATTAGAACAAGAACAAGAGTTACAGTGATTGAAAATTAACCGCTGTATTAGCCACTTTGTCTTCAAAATGTTTTGTAATTTCCCATGAAACTGTTCAAGGTCCAAAAACTACAATTATTTCTATTTTTTCTGTTATACAATCTTCTTTAATTTTTAAGAAAGCTCTTACCAAACTTTGAAATCTCATTTTTGCAATAATATTAACAGTCCCCCACAGCTTCAAGTTCTAAAACTATTTCTCCCTCAGATATATTAAACTGCCAAATATCCACATCTGGTGTGGTTTACAAATTTACGTGTCAGGTTGACCCTTATCAGTCTTACATTAAAGTAAGACCAAACGCCATCTAGACAAAAGAACGAAGGAGCATAAGACTAAGAGTGCCGTTGGAGATCATCTTCTTAACTGTAACTCGTTTTAAATCTTATAATTGTAGGTTTCAAAATGTTAGCAAGCATTTTCTCTGATTTTAATTTTCATATTTTTAGAAGCTCTTCATATTAAATTGTCTTTCCCTTCTTTAAATAGTCAACTTGCCAACCCCGGTTTCTTATTTTTTTTAAATATTTCTAACGCATTCTTCCTATTGCAGTACTCGCTCTTTTGTACTATTAATTTTAGTTTCTATAATTCTCATTTCTTGTTTTAATATATGAAATTTCTATGTTGAATGCACTTTTAAATTTCTAATGAAGAATATTGTATATTCTAAAACGTTTAAATTGTTATAACAAATGATCCTACAACTGTTTTTTTTTATTTAAACATAGCTAACATTTTACCATCAATTCGACGCCACTAAAAATGATTATTATAACATAAACAATAAAAAAATATACATATTATGGGGAAATTAGATAACTTTGAAATGTTACTATCTACACATCAATGTATATATCCTTATTCAAAATACCTGAAAAATTATATCTAAAACTGTAGAAATAAAAGAAACAAATATTTCAAATTGAACATTTATTAAGCTACAAATTGACGAGTTATTCAACAAAACAGTTTCTATGCTATTGTTTCTAAAAATTGTTTTTTGTTGTATTATGTTTATATAATATGTACATATATAATATATATCGTTATACAAAATACCTGAAAAATATATATAAAATTAGAGGAATAAAAAAATATATATTTCATATTAAACATTTATTAAGCTACAAATACACAACAACTTTTAAACAATAAGTTATAATACATACTATTATAACCTAGAAATAGCATGTTGATAATTATATATATACATATATATCATTAATAGTTTATGAAATTGAAGAAAGCAATGAAATTTTTGTACATTAATTAAAGAATATAGCCAAAAGCTTTTTTAAAGATGGTTTGGTGGAAGCAAAACTTACTCCTGCAATCCAATCTGCGTTGCAATGTACGCCTGCCGCGAGCCTAAAATAAATTTAAAAGAATTATATCTTCTTGCATTTATTAAAACAAGGTATCACCACAGACAAAGGAAGCAAAATTAACATTGAAACAATTGTTTTATGCAACTTACAGTTTGGCAGAAGTCCATCGGTAAAGAAGAGTGTGACTTGCAAGGCTGGATGACTAACTGAGAATATGGCACTGGCAACCACTACGAAAACTAGAAAACTCAAAATCCGTCCTGAAATGTAAGATGTAGTTTGGGTAAACAAATCTATTCAAAATTAACAACAAATTAAACATATAGAATTTACAAAAGTTGTACCTTTAAACTGTTTATATTAATATATAAATCATTGTATTGCATGGAGCATAAAAATGGTTTCTGAAATTGGTCGTGTAATGAATTTCATTACGAACTATTTATTTTTAAGAAATGATCACATTAAAAAATATATACTGTGGAAGGAATTGGTTTCTACACTTTAAATTGTTAAAAAGACATTTAGTAAATACATTCATCTATTAAGGTGCTTAATGACTTAGTTTTAAAGTTAAGATTAAGGCTTACAATTTGCATAATAAATAGAATATTAGAAATTTAAACCACTAATTTTTTAAAGTTTGGTTAAAGGGGTTTCTATATCCAACAACTCATTTGATGTATTTAATGATCATTAAACAAAATAAATGTAAAAAAATAAGAAAAATACCTTGTGACTTCGGATCATCAGAGCGTTTTATTAGTGGACAAACCAACAGCATGAAGAGGTAAACAAAGGAAAAGACATTGTACCGAATAGTGGCCACTGAAAATAATATAAAATAGAGATATATTGAATATCCAATTAATCTCTCTAACGATAGATATCTTCTATATACTCGTAGTAAGTAAAGTAAAAAATAATAATTCCTTTTCTATTATAAAATAATGCATAAGAATAACTAATGTATAGTCTGTAAACTTGCACGAAAAGCTATGGATATTCGAAGGAAATGTTTGTCATAATGGAGAAGTACTAAATATGACATATTCTGATTGAATAATAAAAGCCAAGTACTTATTATTTTAAAATAAACGTTAGTAAAATTAATTAATTCAAAAAAGCACCAGGCTACACTGAAAATGTTAAAAAGATACTGAAATATAATAGTTTGGGCAGAAGTAGACAGTCACAACTATGAACATTTAAATAAGTAATCATAATATATTATTAAAAGGACTACAGTTAATGCAATACTGTGTGCTTTAAATAATGAAATTTTGATTACTTTTGCTAATAGAGTACATCAGACTAAATTAATATATATACAATTAATATAAATTAAGTAATTGTTAAATACTTACCACAAAATAAAAATACTGGTAGCAATATCCGTAGAAGAATAAAATCTCCACCATAGATAGACATTATTTTATGGGTGGAGCATATCTGAAATTAAAAAAATAAGTGTATAACTTGAAAAACGATTAAGCTTGAAAAAACATTAACACCTCAATTAATTAAATTAATAAATAACCGATTAAATAGTATTGATAATTATAGAATTACAAATACTAGAATTTAGAATCATCAGTATTGTTTTAAAAACATGTAATTTAAAGCACCCTAACTGAACTTGTACTTTATTTTACCAAAAAATGTTATAATAGATGCAAATATATCTAAAATATACTTTTTTAAGTAATAAATTCATATACACATTCACCATTTTATTAAGTATGGGAGAAATGAAAACGTTCTAGGGTATAATGTATTTATTTGCAGGAGCTATCAAAAGCTCCTGCGAATAAATATATTACACTCTAGAAAAATTTCATTTCTCCCTTACTTTATATCTTAAATTACTGGGTATGGCCAATACAACAAACAATTCCCCATTTTGACTAAATAGTTACAAAATAGTATTAATAAACCATGTCATATGTAATATCATATTTTAAATAAAGATTTATAAATTTAAAACTATTCAAACTTTTTAAAGAAAAATAACTATTAAAATTCTAAATATTGAATTTCAAAATACATTTTATATCCAAGTATCTATCAAATATTAGACTTGTTTAGCCATTGCAAATATATATTAAAAGTTTAGTAGTCTTTTCAAAAATAAAGTTTTAAAAATTTGCATTTATATTTACTAACTGCATAATATGCAACTTAATAAAATAATAATGATTATATAAAAATGAAAGTTCTACAATGGAAATCTAGATAATATACAAAAAATGTGTGAATGCAACAGTTAGTCAATAATGGTGAAACATGGCGAATCTTATCTGAGATCATATTTATAATCCATTAAATTGTAGTGTATGTTATAGTAAGTAATGATTTTTCATATATGAGTTAGTTAAGATAAACAGTTTCACATTTCTTCTTCTAGACTATAAACTGTTTACTTCCCTGCATTCTAATATTTAATTTAAAGATCTGACTATTTTTTTTAATTGAATGTGTAAAAACAATATAGGTACCCAAAAGTGGTGGGGCTTATATTCTGGCAAATACTATACATTTATATACATACTTCAATTCATCAACTATTGATGAACATACAAAGTAAAGAAAATTATTAATGTTAGAAAAGTGCAGGAAATTGCTGAAACAATAGAGGTAATTGTTTATCATAAAGTAATAATTTTGTTCACATAATATGTTCATTAAAAGAAAAGAAAGTTGGGTTACATATAAATACTGATATGATACCATATTATGCTGCTTTTGTAAGAATTACTGAAACAATAGTATTGCTATAATAGTTCTGAAAACATTAGAATACTGTATTTTAAAATTAATGATGATTAGAAATTACTAATATATAGAAAAATGAAAAATATAAATTGATTAGTGTCTATAATATAAGGTATTTTATAGTTTGTTATGATACAAAATTAACTATTTTTTTCATAAAATGAAATCAAAATTATAATAGCCCTCTATTTTCTGTACTTATAGTTATGTATAGCTATGAAAAATATATGTTACCATTTATTGTAAAGTAAGCTTCAATTATTTTAAGTCAATCAATGCATTTTATAATAGAAATATGAGCAACAGAATAAATAATATACTTATCTGAGGTGGAGTGATTAAAATGTAAGTATTGACACATAAAATAATTAGTATGTAAGAAGTTAAAAAAAACTATAAAACAAATTAATTGGATCAACATTTAAATCTTATTAATTAAAAATGATTTCTAGTTAATAAAACAAACTTATTTATTGAAAATAAATTTTGATTAATATAATTAATAACTTTTATTGGGATATGTTAACTAATATTAAGCCTTTTTAAAGAATAAAAAATATATAAGAGTTTTATGTAAAATTTAACAATTATAAGTTATAAAAAACAGTTATAAAATAAAGGAGCAGATAAACTTGCCTATTTTATTGCAGTTGTGTTATATATCATTAAAATGGTTTTAATACTGCTATATTCCCTGATGTATGTAATAAATAAAACTTTTATGGTATATCTTCTATTAAGTAATTTCTAATAATATGACTCAGTTGCTACAGAGAAACTAAACTTATAGTAATGGTAACTACTAATATGACATACTAAATATATAAAAATGTGTTATGGATATACATTAAACTTGAATAAATTGAATTTTTAAAGCAGTCACTAATACAATTTACTTAATATTGCATATAATATTCAATTGCAGAAGTCATTAAAATTTTAGAAAAGATGTAAACCATATAAGAACAATAAATTTACCATCCATTTCAAATGAGCATAATATTTATAAAACTTAATAAAATATAAAAGTAAAGAAACATGTTATTGTCTATTCATATAATAGTTTTATATAATGGATTCATTTAATATAATGTTATTAACTATGTTCCTATAATAGTTTCATATAAAAAATTCATTTATTAACATAATTATGGAGCTTCAAGCATTATTTAAAAAAAACACTTGGACAGTCCGTGTTAGCTGAATTCTAAAAGATAAGATAACAATGCTCTATGCTGTTAAACTTTTGTGTTAAAATCAAAACATGTACATTAAATTTAGGATTTAAATTATATGTATATCTCACACTATTAATCTTCATGATATATTTGAAGATGAGTTGTAACTCCATTTTTATGCTTAATTTAGTCACAAAATGAGCTTGGGAATTAAATTTGAGTGTTTCTAGAGAATAAATGGTATGATCTATACATCAAAATTTGGCTTTTAATAAGTAGAAAACATGTAACTGAACAAAATTATACCCACCATGTTAATAAAAATATGATATATATGTTTTATGTATTTTTATTGAATTCCAGTAAAAAATAACTAAAAATTATAGAATCACTCCTATTCTTATATATTGACAAACAGAAAATGCTTATAAAAACAAAGTTATTATAAATTGTTTTTTGTTGATTTTTAATATGTTATTCTACATAAAATTTGCTATTGATATATACCAATTTTATTTTTGTTACAATTAGTTCCAGGTAAAAAGTTAAATTGATTAGCTTATAAATTTATAACCAGATGTGATAAAAGTAAAACCTATGATTAACCAAATAAAGTGGGTTTGGCTAAATTTGTTAGCATTACACAAAGGTTTGTAAATTTAAACAGTTTACATCGAATTTTGCTTTTAATAATTATAAAACACTTAACTGAACAAAATTATACCCACTGTGTTATTAAAAAATATGAACAATGCATTTATTTTATTAAAATTGTGTATTTTTATGGAATTTTAGTAAAAAAAATCATAAACCACTCATATTCTTTAATAAATACAAGCAGAAAATGCTCATAGAAATAAAGTTATTATAAATTAATTTTTGTTGATTTTTAATGTTATTCTACAAAAAATTTGCTATAAATATATACCAATTTTTTTGTGCAATTAGTTCCAATTTAAGTTAAAGTGAGTAGCTATTGTTATTATATAGGTACAGGGTGTTTTATAAGTCATGCATCATAGAAGATATTAGCAAGGGAATGGACATATTTAAAATGTAGTCTACTTTTAGATTTGTAATTCACAAAAAAACAATTTGGAATTTCCAAGGCATCACTTAATTTTGAAAAAAATGTATATAATATATAAATATATAAATAAAATATTTAAGACATTTTATATACCTTTCATATGTTTATTATCATGTGTAATTATTATGCCAATAAATATCTCCTATGATGCATCAGCATGACTTATGAAACACCCTGTATGTTGGCAACCAAATGTGAATTCCAAACAATTCAAAATTAGTCAGGCCAAACAAGAATTCACTGAATTGGTTGACCAAATGTAAAATCTTAAAACCCACATTAACTTTGCTCTAAACACTAAGAAATGAATGCTTTTGAATATTAGATGATGCAATAGCATAGTCAAGTCAAGGATAATAGTGTTACCTATTAGCTTGAGAGATGTTAACAGCTTTAGTCATTCATGCTAAGGAAAATAGACCTGTTTTTGACAGCTCATAAATCAGGCTAGAATGCATGCATATTTTTGGTATCAGCATAATTTTCAAGCACCAAGGAATAAAATGCACCTGAGATGAACTTATGAAACAGTTTCTAGATACTTTTTAAAAGGGGGTCAATTTTTACAAAAAATCGTTTCTTCTTATTTTTATTATTTAAACAAAAATGACTGCATCACAAAAATGAAAGCCAAGAAACGAGCTTAGAAGAAAAAATTGAAATGATATTGATGATACATAGTACAGCCACCAAAGAAATTGATATAAACAGGGCGCCAAGATTTAATTATTACAATAGTTTCTGTTTAAAATGCATAAATGTATATCTAAACTGTACAATTCATAAAAATATTATAACAAAAATTATGAAAAATTCTTGGCAATGGAACATTTTTACAAAAGCAATGAAACCCACATGAATACAAAAGTAGTTGTTTTAAGTAAGCCAATTTTTAAAACATATAAAATAATATAATTTATACCATTGCAAAAATAGTTTTCATAATTTTTATGAATTTTACAGTTTATACATATACCTATGTTCCATATTGATCTAATGTATGCATTTTAAACAAAAGTATTGCAACAATTTTATCTTGGCACCATGTTTATATCAATTTCTTTAGTGGTTGTATTATGTATCATCATTATAATTTTAACATTTTGTTTTTTAAATCCTTGTGCCTTTTATATATCAATTTCTTTAATGGCTGTACTTTATATTATCAATGTCATTTCCACTTTTTTTATTTGATGAACTCAGTTCTTGGCTTTCATCTCTGCATTGCAATCGTTTTTGTTAAGATATATATAATGTGTGATACAATGCAAGTATGTAATTTAGAAAGTGGAAGTTGTAATACACCTATAAATTTTTAATTAAGCAACTGAAATAATCACATAGTTAGTTGATAAATGAGTTAGCTGAACTTTTGTGTCACAGACAATACATAAGATTATGAAGTAAGAATCTTCTGCATCTCAGTTAATTGTTTTTGAAAATTTCTGTCACTTGATGTAAAGTCAGCTTTCAACTTTTGTTTCTTTGCCTGCAACTCAATGAAAGTATCTATTTAGTCATAAGCAACTCTCTGGGCTACAAGGGACTGTTCCAGTAAATTCTCCACAATCATGTTCTGATTCATGGAAAATCCACTTTCTACCATTGATTTAAAAAAGGATAAATAAAGCTCGCATTTGTTACAAACTTATACTTCAATGGTAAATGCTCAGTTATCTTAAGCACCAGCTTGCAGTACCATCTGTGACAAGAAGCAAAAAAGTAAAATTTGATAAGCAGATGTTCACTTCTGTATTTTAAATCAAGACAATACACATGTTTGAACATTTTAACTAACTCCTTCTCTCACCTCACCCCCATTGGATGTCAATGTCAGTTCCCCTATTAATATGATATTTTATGACTGAAAATGTGTTTTAAAAAGAAATTTTTCCTAAGATATTAAAAAAGTAACAAAATAAAGAAACTATGTACACAAAATATATACAATATTTTAAAAAATTGACACAGTTCATACAAAAATGTATGAAAGATATCACAAAATTACACATATTATTGTTTAATAGAAACTAGATTGCAATAGATTACCACACTCGAGTTATAATTATGGCAATTATACTGATAACACTGCACACAGATCAGATTAATAGATACATTAGGTAAGGGGTAACAAAGAAATATATTTATCTTTATTGCAGTTGCAGTTGCATCAATGTCTATGATAGCTGCTATACATAACATGTTTAGCCTGCAGACGTTTTCTCTATACATTAACTGAGGAAATGTACTTGCCCACAAGATGAGTAATTTTTACAACCCTGTCTACTATTTAACATTTTTCAACATCCATTAAAAAATACAGATACTGTTACTTTAATTTTAAAAGAAAAATGATGGTCCACATAAAGATAAGCAAGCAATATTTAAACATATTCATACCTAATGACAGCTCAACATGCCAGGATTGCTTAAGTCCCTGCATTCATAATGAATGTGCTTAGCAATATTTAAAAACATATCTAAGCATAGTAAATATGGTGAAATATATATTTTTACATTGTTAAAAGATTTGTACAATTTGTCCTGACCATGGACACCCTGTGCATTAGATATTTTTTGCTATTAGCATTATCTAATCGGGTTGAACCAAATAGAAATATATATTTTTAATGTTTGAATTAAAACTGATTATTTCATATCATTCCTGTTTGGTTAGACTGATTCTCAATTAGTCAGACCTAATAGCAGAATGTCTTTTTTGTATATTACAAACTAAAAACCAATTTTGTAATTGACCAGACTTATTCTTATTTGGTTAGACCAAACAAGAATATGTCTGTTGTTTCAATTTAAAATATTTATTATAATTTATTCCTGTTTAAAATTTGTTGTTGGTACAACAATTTTTTTTCAGCTGTCCCAACAACAAATTTAATAATTTGACTTAAAAATGCTATTATGCAAATTGTTTAAATATTTCAATCAATAATTTTGATAGTGTTTTTTAAAATGGTTTTAAAGAAATTGTAATGCTTAAACGCTGACTGTTACAGTGATTTTACAAATGTCAAAAATCACTGACAATAAAGATTGTCACCATACCATTTTATCACCATGTCATTTTGTCACCACCACATATCATCACTGTGACATTTTGTCACCACCATATATATAATGAAGTATAATATATAATTATATTAAAAATGTGAATAGTTACTTATGAGAAACTAACAATTTAAAATATTAGAACTATTATGCATAATAAATAATAAAATAAAATTATATATTTTTATTTTATTATTTATTGTGCATAACAGTTACAATATTTTAAATTATTCATATAATCCTTACCCATTGTAAGTAACATTTTTAATATAATCCACACATATTATATACTTATTAATTTCATTTCTTTGGAATTCATCTAACAGAATTGGGTGATAAAAAGTCATGGTGATGAGATGCCATGGTGACGAAATGTTGTGTTATCATTCCAGTAGACCACCACCACCTATAGTTTTCAATTTAGTATTTACTTATTTCAAATTTGTTATTGGCACAAACAGATTGCAAACCATACAAATTTGCTTATGGTACACAACATATACAAGGTTGATTTTCTAATATGTGGAATCCCTATTTTCTGGTTGATAAAACAAAGTAACCAATTCTAACTAACATTGCATGTACATCCCATCAATTTTTACTATGTGGTTATATTTTAAATAGATATGTTTTGACTCTGAGACATTTTGATATGATCCTAGTGTGCAAAATTTTTTTTGGTGGACAATTCTGGCGTGCAAAATTTTGGCAATCTGATGTGCAAGCAGAAATTTTCAGGTGCAGAAGCAGGCATTTGTACCTTTAAATTTATTTAGTTACAAGCGCAGCGCAAGTGTCTGTACTTTAAAAAAAATTATTATCTAATTGTGGGCATAGGCATTTATAAAATTAGTTTTATATAATATGTATAACTATTTTTGATTAACTAGTAGTTAAAATCAGTAGTTAAAAAAAATGCCAACTGGACAGCGAGTCCAAGCACAGAATTTTGTCTGTTGTATAATAATCTGGTACAACATTTTCATAGTTTTTTGTTGTAATAACATATATTTAAAACATTTGTACGATAAGACAACATCTTTAAAGTATGTAAAAAGAATATCAGAATGTAGTATACATATACGTTAATAAAGTCTGATTTGAAGCCACCCATTTTTATATTTATAAAGTGTTTTTTTCTATAAAATAAATTTTAAATTATCTTTAAAAAAATACTCAAACAAATTCAGTTCTGATTCACATCATTCTAGATGTAAAAATATGTGTAGAAAGGGAATATCTATTCAGTTTTTTCATTCAAAGAAGTGTATAGCCATATGGATGATTTATATAACACATAGTAAAAAAATCAATAATCTTAAAAAATAATTTAAGGTATTTTTATAAGGTGGGGTGGGGCAGTGCCATCATGGGGCGGCACCATCATTACTTTACATATCTAATCTTTGACATTGAATTACTAAAAAAAGAATTAAAATAGCCCTTTCATTTTTTTCCAGTGTATTCCGTATGTTTTGAAGAATTAATCCTCCAAATTTAATTTAAATCTGACCTTGCATTTATTAATAATAAAAAGTAAAAGAAAAATAATAATATCTCTTTAAACAGTATCTCTTTCAAACTTTTGTTGTAAAATCTATGTCCTGTGTTTTATAGCCATATTTTCGTGTTAAATATTAACTAGAACACCTGTAGTCCAGGGTGTCTACAGAATTTAAATTTTCAAAATTGGGAGAAATCGGAAGAAATTTGGTGAAATCGGGAGGTTTTTGGAACCAAAATCGGGATATTTAACACTGAGTAAAAATTTAAAAAAACACACAGGGTGTGGCAAAAGTTACCAGACTATTTGTAATCCAAATTTCCTTTATTTAAATGAATACAATATGCATACAAT
>JAYRBW010071128.1:0-26566 GCA_036023295.1 Invenusta paracnida | reverse complement strand
ATATTTCTTAACATACAAAGAGACATAGACGTTCAAATTACTTTTTATATTTTATGAAAAATGCAATTGTGTCATTTTTTTTGAAAAATAGTGTTACATACAAGGTACGCAATATCTATAATATAGTTAATAAATATTATATATTACGTAATAAGTCGAACTAGTACATTATAGATAATTCTCAATAACTGTTCCTTTGAATTCTCCGTACAATTCGGTACCTCTCTGAATGCACTTAGTGAACTTAGTTCTTTGTACTTGTTCCGTTTATTAAGTACATTTATTATTACGGATATTACGTACCCCTTATGTTGGTTTAGTTTTATTGATCAGAAATTGGTTTTTAGTTCTACGTAATCTCATATTAGTGATGGTTCTACTGTCTTCACTTATGCATATATTGTAATTTTTAATGCATTTTTCACCTTTAACGTTATGGAAATATACTTTAACTATAGTATAAAGTTTAATTAATTAATTTATTAACTTATGCTTTTACTTTTTAATGCATAACTTTTTTTCCATTGTTTATTAATAAATATAAATTTTGTATTGTTGACAGACTTACTCAGTGCATTTAAGTCATCAGTAATATTTCTTTGAAATTCAAAGTAATGAAGCTTTTGTGATAGCAGAAAGTTTTGTTAGTTATATAAGATTACAGCATCATTAAACTGTATTTTAGTCGTTTATCCTAGTTTTTGGTTAAAGGTTTTGTTTGAATATTAAACATCAGGTAAAATTTATTTAAAACTAGTCAAAAATGTATAATTTTATGCAGTTTTGTTATTGAAAATTACAATATACTATTTATTAAATACTGCTAAAGTATGCGCTTTAATTTTATTGATTTGTAACTATATAATTAATTCACAAATATTTTTTTGTAGCCATTTCAAGTTTGTAGATCGTTCTTCTAAGACTAAACCGAGAATTGTAAAAGACGAGAAGCTGGAAGAGGAAAACTTTCCAATTGTGTCCGCAAGCTTCGCACAGGAGTCTAAGATTAAAGCAGACCGTTTACTCCAAAATCCCGATCCTCGAAAGCCCCATAAAAGGAAATCCCAGTTCGAAAATAAGTGAGTTACTTTGCTTACTAGATAGGTAAATAATACCACGACCAAATAACTACTGAGTGTTTGGTTACTATAATATACTAAATAATTTTTTCTTAATAAATGATTTTCCTGCACTTCATTATCTGTAGTTCATTCGGCAGCCAATCAGAGCGTGAGTTTTATTTACAACAAATCGATTATCGTGAATTAGTGAATCAACAAACTGTCGTCTGTCAGTCCGACGCAGTTGTAAAGTTTTGTTATGTTATTTTACAATATTCACTGCACAGTGACTTTCCGAACACCCTTTTATATATGTGAATGACTCATATTTTTGCTTTTATCTCATTCTATAATTGGCTGATATTGCAGAATATTCGTTTCATTTTGGCAATATAGATTTACTGTGATAGTTTTTAATTTAATATAAAAAGTTACAAATTTAAAATGTAATATACACTCCCTCACAATGTCAATAAAAAACATGACATGTTTGTAAGTCTTATTTTATTTATTATTCTTTTATTTTCATCAATTTATAGATTCAGTTAACAAACAATACTATTTGTTTACTAATTATATTTTTATATTACATCTTTTAAGTTTTTTTGCAGTTTAGTTTTCATTATTATATCTGTTCGAGTATTATAATTTATAAATTTACTTATTACTCGTTCTTTTAAAAATTTGGTTATTTGGAGTAAATAAATATAAATAACAAATATGAGATAATAACATGACAAACAAAAATTAAAAGTAGTTTGGACTTTAACAAATAATTTTAAAGTAAATATATAAGATTTTAAAATATAGAATAGGTATTATTGCTTAGTTAATACCGAGATAACGATGCAAATTCCAGTAATAATGAATTATTATCAAATACTACGTAATACTAATAGACTATTCATTTGCAATTATATGTGTAACATTATTTTGTACTGTTTATTACAATATTTGAAAGATACAGTGCTGTTCATAAATATGTATAGTTTTATGTCTGGATGAAGGTCAGGTAAAGCAGTCGTTAGTGTGTAGGGTTTCTGGTGGAATGCGGGTATATTATATTCTTGGATCACTTGTGTAGCAATCAATATTTACACATAATTACCTAGTTTATTCGAGTTTCAACCCAATTGGTATACAATTAATTTACTTTATAGGAAGACAGTAACTGTAGTCTAGCAAGGCGTTCTTGTACTGTATTCTCATTGTAAACATTTGCAGTTAAATATATTCCTGTAGACTGTTTATACATAGACATATTATATGTATGAAACTATGAGTTTTACTATGCATTCTTTGATAGGATTAACACCTTGGGTAACTGATCCAGATTATGTGAATATCAGACCTGCCAACTGTCTCGATTTTTGCGAGACAATCTCACTTTTTGAGGCTGTCCCGCGAAAGTAGAGATATGTCCCGCGTTTTTAATATATTGCTTTAAAAAATATTTCTAACGTTTTTTTAATAACAGTAGTTTTAGTTAATCTTGTGATTCATTTAAAAACACAATAGTATGTAACAAATGAGTCTATAACATTAAAATATACAGTATTGGAAATTATTTTGTAATGAAAAGTGTGCAGAATACATGAAAATTTATCTGAGAGAGTAGATATAATTGATTTTAGATGCATTTCCATATGCAAAACGTCAAAATTTGTGCGCTACACATATAGGCTCGGCTCTTGCCTCGCCATGAGACCCCAACTCCGAGGGAATACTGTTCCGCTTTTCTATGTCATTAGGTTAGCAGGTCTGGAATATCTAGTTAGAGCGACCATATACAGCTACTTTTGACAAGCTGCAATCAGACAGAAAATATCCATTCAACCTAAATCCATTTGGATGGTGGTTCAAAAGGAGCCGAATATTTGTACCGATATTTAGGTGTGACCAATAGTTACCTGTATTTCATGTCTAAAAATCGGCAGTACATATTATTAAGCAATATAATATCTTTGTTACTTTTGTATTGAAAACTACTGTTTTCTTTAAAAACTAGTCAAATAATTATAGTTACTTTCATTTCAAACTTAACAACATTGGTTAATTTATTAGACACGGAGATTTTTTAAACTTTTGCTTATCTCTGTGATAGTTCTGCGATTTTAAATAGAATAATTACTAACTTATCAAACGGGTATTTTTATTCCCCTTCCAGTGCTACTGTTGATCTGTCCAGCATATGTGTCTCAGGTGAGGATGTGTTATCCACTAGTTCAATTAGTACTCACCGCCAATCGAGCTCAAAGAAGACTCTACCTGAAAAGGCTGACTTTAAACTTTCTAAAAAGCTGAAAACATCATCATAGCTTCGGTGTGTTTTAGTCGATGTCAACTATTTGGATTTCATCATTTGTACATATACAAAGTCATTTTATACTTGTTATGAATTGTAATATATTATTGTCTTGACATATCTTCTTTTTTTTGTAACGCTTAATAAATATAGTTAAACGATTTTTTGTTTATTTTGTATTTTAAAGGAAGTAGCATAGATTTTATTTATTAATGTCATTTTTAACCTTTTAAGCGGATCTATGTATAGGATTTATAATACTGTAATTATATACTAATAGTTATTAATAACTAGTTGAATTTGTGAAATGATTTAATGAAATATATATTTAGTTATCTTAATCAATTTGATATTATGATATTATATATTTTTAAGAGCATTTGTGATACTTGTGTGTAAATTAGTTTAATTAATACGGAATTTTAGATTACAGTTACATTCGAATTTTCAAATTCTATATAATGATTTTTAAATCGCCAAACAATGCTACAATAACAATTAGAAATGATTGTGAATATTTTTACGGATAGGTATAATATGACTCCCAACAATATAATTATCTGAAGTGAATTCACGTTATTTATTAAATAAAATTTTAGCTGACAGTGACAATAAATATATAATTTTGTCTATTGTATCTTTTGTTAACAACTTGAAATAATAGTTTATGAAATTTGTATAAAGAAGAGTTTTATTTACATGCAGATTAACATAACTCTATTCGTATGTTTTGTTGGAATATTAATAGCATTTCAAACGATTTAATAAATAAAAAATTGAGTTTATATAAATTATATTTTTAAGATAGTCATAGATAGATCATCTTTTCGATTTGTTGCACACCTTATTAATTACATTGCATTCTCTAATCGAAATTAACTGTCAGATAACTAATTCGCTTTAAAATATATTTATTTTAATTTTCCTGTAATTTATAATGGGCCATTAATTCAATATTCTTTTTACATGGAATTATTATAGGTACAAGTGTTATTTGTGGATCTATTCAGCCAATTTGTGGTTAATTATCCATAACTGGGAGAAACGATGCGAAAGATCGCCTAATTTATAACGAAAAACATAATTAAATTATGATCAGTGGATTTGTAAAGTATATTATGTGTATTTTTCGCGTATTTTCATGTTATTAAATATGCATATAAACCGTTAATGAGGAATACATAATTATTCAAATAAATAATTAGGCTTGTAAACTCAACTTAATTGTAAATATTTCTTTACTCGATTTATAACTATTTAATCAATTTTAATTGATATATTATTATTGAAGTCAAATGTGCTGTAAATCGATTCATGACTATTGTAAATTTAATTTATGTAAAATGGTTACATGTATATCGAGAGAAAAATAAATTATTTATACTTTTCGTAACAGTCACAAGCGTAATATATACATATTATAATTGTTACCAAAATATTTGTTATTTCTTAGAACAATTTATATCAATAATTTTATACAATATATAAATAATATAAAAGGAAAATATAAATTTTAATGTTGAGTTCTCTAGTATTTTTACAACAGTTTAATTTGTAGGTAGAGCGGTTGTCAACTACTCTACCGTTCGACTTTTTGTTCTATTGGACGTCTAAAAGGAATTCCTTCAGTTTAATGCAAACCTTTTTGGTACCAATATATTATTATAAAGAATGGTTAGTTTGTCACTTGTATAGTGGTAACTTGCACTGATTGTAGTCTTTATACGATTGTACTTGTTTTTAGTTGAAATAGACATCATATTAACTATCTAAACATGAAATCCACTCAGTTACAACCTTGAAACCTCGACTTAACACTTCTTCTGGGTGCCTCTATCTTCAATGTAGGCTCTCCGACATCCACCTGTCCTCCTATACTGGGGATTTCGGCGTGCGCTCTCCACCTCCTTGGCTGTCGGCACAGATGCGGACAGTGAGAAAACTCTACCCATTCCCGTTCGAGTGCGTTTCGCGCCCAGTCCCACTGGATCCCTGCACATTGGGGGACTGCGGACGGCGCTCTTCAACTTCTTATTCGCACGAGCGCATGGTGGCTCCTTTATTCTGCGTATTGAAGATACTGATCAGGTGAGCTGTCTACATAGGTGTCATTAGACAAAACTTTAAAATTCTGAAGTGTTTGGATATTCTCATCTTCATTTTTTCTAAAGAAAGGCGATTTTTACTGAATTTCCTGAAATATATCAACATTTTTCTTTATTCTTTATAATTTTTTTTCTTTGTGTGTTTTAACATATTATGGGAGAACAGAGGTGTTAATTAATACGAATAAAACTATGATAAATCTTAAGTGAAAGTAGTTTTATTGACTGTAGTTGTTGTATTGTTGGAATTAGGTCTCCCCACTCAAACTAAAAAGTTATGCGAACCAGCAGGATCACCTCGAGGTTGCTAGATCCACAAATTTCGTTCTTGCATTTGTCGGTTATCTGATGCTATGTAAAAATCAGTGTTCCAGGTTGTGAATTTCACCTGACGGTGGATGTAATAGGCTCGATGCTAGGATCGAGGAGGCTTTCTGTAAAGATTCGAGACCCATTAGACATTTTCTGATTATATAAAAGGCCAGGGAACAAATCTAACAAATCAACAATGATACAAATAGAGGGTCTGCTCGGTTGCCCTAGATGGAATTGCTGTCTTACTTACTAATATAGGAGATTAGAAGACAGTAATACCAAGACTAAAGCATGCCATAAACTCCTCTTGTGTAGATAGACTGCCCTGGCGTGGTGTTTTTGTGGGACATGTCGTCACCGCGGTGGCGGCTTTACCGAGAGAAGTGCAACAGCCTCGCGAGCCTAATCTGGATGTGCCTTTCACGTCCCAAAGGTGGAAGAAGGACTGATCCTGACGGTTCGTAGTTTTAAAAGTTTTTAGTGTCATTTTTTTTATAAAACTGTGCGAAGAAGGCAGACAAACAGGATTGGAGGCTTCAGTATGCTCTTAAAAGCTGTTGTCCTGAGCGGAGCTGTGCAGAGTGCCTCCCCGTATTTCTTGCTAGTGATATGGATGTTGTTGTCCCCATTGACGGAGGGATGTTCGTATATAGGATTGAGAAATACGATGATAGTTGTAGCTGTTTCAGGTGCGTATATTGCTATATTATTTGAGATAAATATGCAATAATATTTGTAGAGCAGATTAACAGAACATGTGATGTTAGTGGTATAATTTTAATGTTTATTACTTCTTTACAGATACAAAATTTGTTTCTTAAATAGGAATTAAGCTGGTGATTAATTGTGATAGATTATAAAGAGTTTATATTTTTTAATTAACATTTTTTGAATAATATATATTTTGGAAATTGATGATAATAAAAATATATTAATTTAACCGATTCCTAAATGTATAAGCGTGTAATTTTACACTTTTATTGTTTTAATAACTATCCTGGAAGCAACTTACTGCCATTAAATTATTTTAAATGTTATTATCCTTAGTATAGCTGAATAAAATAGACTAATGATATGTTTTATGGAATGTACAGCTTTAATTTTATAATTAAGTAGAATATTTGATTTCGGATATATTATTTTACAATAATTTATTATTTTATTATGTTAACGCTTTTTTTAATAATGTTTAAAACTTTAATTGCTCATGGTGCATAATCGCTGTGATAGTATTCAAGAGTTTGCTTCAAACAGCCATTATAAATGAAGGTTATACTGCAGCAATGTGAAGCTATTCACTGTGGTTTCTTAAACTTTATTTACCCATCCAGGACATTATAGAGAGAGAGAACAGTTTTTGGGTGAAACAGCTCAACCAGTTTTATATGCATGAATGGATGGAAAATATTTGTCTATTGTTTATTGATTTTTGGGCGTAACAGTTGACATTTCCTTTAAATTATTTAAGTGTATAAATATGTAACATTCCTTACTGGTTGGTATAATATACATATTAGGGACATTTCATGCATTGCTCTATAAAGTGAATGCAATTATACTTTTATTACGATTAAAAAATTAATACATGTTGTCATTTGTTTAAATGATATAAAATGTAGTAATAAATATTAAGTAAAATATAGAATGTAAAAATAAAATGTATTATCTTTTATCATAGCAGTATAGTAAGCAATTTTAAATAATTACTTATATTTTGATAATATATTTTATTTTATGGGATTTGTTTTTATTATTTATAATTAGGATTTCCAATAGATTCGTAGTAGGTACATAAATATAAGATATATATTTATATTTTAACAATGGGATATTTACATTGAATATACTATTTGCGTAGTAAAATATAAGCATAGTATATATATAAGTACCTACAAATTCACTTCTTGGATGAAATGTATAATTTTTGAATTGTAATTATATACTGTTTATATACTAAAATACTAATTATTAAGCATTTTATATGTTTATTTCTTCAATAAAACTTGATTTAGTTATACTTATATAAGATATAATAATACAATATTGATCGCTTTGCTCATTTTTTGTGTAATTTGTTCATTTCGCTGTTTAGATAATGCAGTTTATAATTCATCAGGGAAAAAATATGATTGCAATATATTCAGAAATATTGCACTGAAATTGATGTGCATAGTTTATTAATTAGCTTTAGTTTTCGTGGTATTAATTTAGATTTTCCTGCACATTTCGTATTATTCTTAAAATTGGTTATAATACGAGGACAAATAATATATTTGTTTTTGTTGAGGTCCATAGAAATAAAATGTCTTGCACTACGTCACTTTGACAAGCAACGCTAATGAAAGTTGACTTTCTCTAATTGACAGAAAATGGAAACATTTGACATTTTTAAATCTATCTAGAAAGTGGATTATTTACTTCTGGTGGTTTTTTAAACTAAAATTGAATATGACTCAATGTTTTGATAAACTAAAAGATATTTAGTATTTGCGGATATGAAAAATGGATTGATTTTAATTTATAAATTAAACTATCAGACTAAATATATACATTCCTAGAAGAATGTGAATTTCAAAGCACTACCCATGTGAAATATACAAGGGAACAACAGATATTTCCAATCATTTAAAAAAATATTTTAGTGTTAAATTTATTTACATTGCTAATCTAAGTTATAATGTTTGAAATTAAAGTTATTTTTAAATCTATATTATCTATAGAATGAGTACAGTATATATAACAATGTAATCAAAAAAGCCTTCTCATTGTTCGGACTGGAATAATTTTATATTGAAATATGTCAAATCAGTATTTCGCTTGTTTATAATTGTTATCCATCTCAATTTATTGATCAGTTTATTGACAGTTTTTAGACGAAAAGCTTCATAAATCTACTACTTCTAAGTGTAAAGTTAGTGATTTTAACCATACTATCTATACTTGCATCTATCTACAGTTGAGAGGATTTCACAAGACTTATTTCGCCTAGAAATTACATAGAGTTTTTGCCAGAACTATTTATCTATTTTAAATCAATTCAACTTAGATCTATTTTTTCACTTACACTGCGCTCCTGTTAATTTAAAGTCTATGTCCTATTGTATCTATCTGTATACTTGTGCTAATTGCAATGCATCTTAGATTAGTAAAACTAAATGATTTCTATCCAAATGTATTATACTGAACATATTATAATATAGTACAGGTGTACTTATTCACTCTGTAATAACACTAATTAATTATTTATAATATTGTTTCCCTATTATTGAAAAGCCATAGATATTCTATAATATATATATTAAAATATAGTTGATTATGTTAATTAATATCTACAAATGTGATAAACATGAGAATCCTAGAGATTTATCGATCTTAGAAAGTCTTCATGTTATTGAAGGTGATTATTACGCTTCTTCTTCTTAATACACAACTTTTGTCTGATAGCAGAGTTCCATTACACCTTTGCTTGTGAGCGATTCTTGCATCATCTTAGATTACATTGTTATGCTAAATTGCTGTGTACACTGTGTTGTCTGTCTCATCTTACTTTTGTACATGATCGATTGAAATTGAACGTATGTGTTCGGTAATAGTCCCGAAATAAATGCTACCTTGAAAATGACTTTTCTTTTTATTTAATTATTAATCATATACATACTTCATTATGTCTGGACAACAAAGGGTTAATATGGCATAAATTGTATATTTTTTGTCGATTATAGCATATTTCAAAACAATAATATATCAAACTTACATTTACGTTTACGTTTTTAGTAATTGATTATATTAATGTTCTAAGGTTGTTTGATTAGTCTTTTATAAATAATGCTCTACAAAAGAAAAATCGGATTATTATTGATTTATTTTGGAAATATTATTTTTAAAGTCTAAACTTACATACCTAAGTTGTGTAAAAATAAATAATCTATATATTTGTTTTGCAGAGCCGGCTTATCAAAACAGCTGTAGACGATATCACTCAATCTCTTGCATGGGCTGGGCTTATTCCTGATGAAGGGCCATATTCTGCTAATTCGAATTATGGACCCTATTTTCAGGTGGGCATTACAAACTGAATAAAATTTTTATTATTCTTACCTCTATTATTTTTCTGGTGTTGACGCCAGATCATTTGAATTCTGCAGATTTAAAAAAAATCGGCATAAATATATATAGAATGTTATTTATTCGACACTTTATCGGATTATTTGTTGAATTGTGCTCATCAGTTATATATACTACAACTATACGACAACTATACCAAGCTGTCTGTATTGACATTGATGTCTATTGATTCTTTTTTTGACTACTAACTGAACTTTATGTCTAGTACTATGCCGAGCTGTCTGTATTGACATTGATGTCTATTGATTCTTTTTTTGACTACTAACTGAACTTTATGTCCAGTACTATGCCGAGCTGTCTGTATTGACATTGATGTCTATTGATTCTTTATTTGACTACTAACTGAACTTTATGTCCAGTACTATGTATATACAAACTCAAGTTTTAATTCTAAGAAATAAATAGAAGAAATCAATAAAAAGAGTACAAATAAGTAATAAAAACGAATAGAATAAATTATACTAGGCACTGCTAGATATCAATATGCGAATATCCTTATTCACACATTATCTTCATGAATATTCATTACTAATTATTAGCCTTTGTCCACTCATTTCCTTCATTCATTATAATGAATTATCTTTTTAACATGACGTGTTAATATTATAAAGTTATGAATATTTATAGCGGAAGGCCCTTGTATTCTTGTATTAAAATTATATTCAGCGTACATTTTAATATGCATATTTGTTTGTGCTTTACTTACTGGTAGATCTACACTTCTATGCTACATATTAGTTGTTATTATTTTTAAATATTATTCAACCTTTGCCGATTATAGCAATAACGAAGATGCAATTGGATTAAATGTGATGACGTTAATTGTTTTATAAGTGAACTAACGTTGTCAAGTCTCAAATAGTTTGTAGATATGTTGCATCATCCCATGTGAATTATGTTTACTCAGCGAGAGTCTCGGTATGATATGTGTTTCAAATACCAAATACTAAACGTGTTTTCGCAAACCACTTGTTTAAATAAAACCTGACGATTTAATAAAGCGTATATAATATTGAGTAGTTTATATTGGTCATTAATATTTTAGCTTATATATAATTAGTTGAAATTGTGTTCAGGATTGTGTCCCAATTGTTTTAATCATTTGTATTGCCCTCTTATCTCAATAAGAAAAATAGGATGTATATCATGATTTTGTGCATATTTTCAATGTGTATAGTGGACTTAGTGCAATGTGTATTAAATATAGCTACTTTTATAAGCATACTTTGGCACTATTTTAAAAATTAAACTATGACTATAAAGGTTTCGAATTATTTTAATAAATCTTGAAATCTAAAATGTGTATTATCAATAAGAAATCGCTGTGTAATGTATAACATTTTCCCCCCAGTCTTGAAACGCCCATCTCATAAAACCCTATCCCCTCAAACGTGCAAAGAGCGTTATAAACGAGGAAAATAACTATACACCATTCCTTTTATAGAAATACTAACTATGGGTTGCATTCTGATAAAATTCACTCAGGCGAAATAAAATAAAATTGTTCGTGAAAAATGTCAGAGAATATTAAACATATATTGCACCATGTTTTGAACATTTTATGATAGTACGTTAGAGTCATACTCGCTTGTTTAAAAAGGGTCAGCATACCCTGCCCAGTAACCAGATAGATTTCCCCCCACATAATATTGTAGTATTATCAAGGAAATAAATAAGATCACTTTGCGCTATAACCTAAGGCTATTTGGGTGGGACGACAATTAAGGAAACTTATTGAAATTGAATGAAAATTATAAGTACATAAGCCTGTACTTCCAATATATAACTTGCCTAGATCTAAACTGCGTCATGTTATCAGTTTAATACATGAATATATATAATAACTTATAATATGTCACAATGATATTGCATTAACATATATTTACGGCCTTCAATTTAGTCGGAACGGCGTGACCTATATGCCCAGTGTGTGGACCAGCTGCTTGACAGTGGGCACGCTTATCCCTGTGTCTGCTCGTCGGAGAGACTAGATCTCCTGAGAAGGGATCAGCGAAGACGCGGGGAGACACCACGCTACGATGGTCGATGTCGAGAGCGCTTCACAGGTCTCCCCAAGGACCAGCCCTATGTCATTCGATTTAAGGTGGGTTGACTTGTGGGCGGGAAGGAGCAGTTGTAGGTTAGGGTAAGCTGCATGCCTGTCCTCAGAAACTTTCGAGTGTAACTTAATTCTAGGTTTACTATAAATATTAATAAATCAATATATTGTAATGATTTTAATTCTAGGCTATTTTTGTCAGTATGTCAGTAAGGTATTTCTTTTGAATATTATTCCTCAAAATGATAGATTTAGAAGTATGGTCATTATTTTTTATGTCGCGTTTTATAGTTAGATATTCTAATTAATATTGATTACTTTTAATTTCTTGTGGAAAACAATTTTTTGTTTGATTTACTAACAAAGTTCTTTATTCCAAAATATATATATTACTTTGTTATACTATACTATGCTTTGTACTATTATGTTTTATGATATATTCCTAAATAAAGTATAAGTATTGTGGTTTAATTTTACACAAGTTTTAAACATACACATTAAGATTTTTGTAATACACATATTATTTACGATGAATAGTACGAGTAATCATATTAAACAATAGTCTTTAATTTGAATTACTTTGTTCAAGTTGAAATGATCAAATTTGATATTATTTAAAATACAAGATAGAAATGGCTTTCTTTTTTGAACTTTTTCAAAGAAAGTATTGAAGCTGTTTAATACTATTTTATAATAATCGTCAATATGTTAATTCGTCTATATTGTGTAATATTTTTTACTTTTATTCATTCAATACTTGCCTGTTTTATTAATATGTTTAATATGTACATTTTTTAACCATTTTGTATTAATCTGATTCGTTCTACATAATGTGATATGTTTTCTTGTTTAGTTATCTAATCATTGTACGGAGGAAAAGGATATGATCTTTGGAAGTATGAACATCAATATTTCAGAAATAGAAGGAGATCCAGTGAGTTTCAAATGTGCTATACATATCTAGAAATTTGGAACCTATATATACATAATGATATTGTATATTGTATGCATATAATAATTTAAATTGACAACAAATTGCGTTCTTTAAATTGGTTCTACATATATGGTTATATACTTATTCTGTTAGATATTAAAAATATTCAATATGCTATATATAGTTAAAATGATATAAATATAGCCATGCTTCTAGTTTAATAGTATGCTTATCTAATATACATTAAAAGCTTTTAGTTTACGTTTAGCTTTTTGTTTGTATGTTTATCTATAATATGGTTTAAGGTTATAAAAGTGTCTAATATATACCTATGTACTAATAAAAAGGGAAATAAATGAGAATAAACATGGTAACATTATACTTATATTGTCCATAAAGGCGTGATTGTGAATGGAATATAGTAATTGCAATTATGTTATTGAAGCATGCCAATGCATTCATTTATACGTATTTTTTATTTGTAAGTTATCCCTTTCTTCTTATAAGAATTATTTTGAATTTTTTAGACATTAGACAATGTCTTTTAAAAGAAAATATTTTTGTAATTGTCAAGTATTAAAAATATAATATATTAAAACATTTCTAGGTGCTCATAAAGTCTGATGGTATGCCAGTCTATCATTTTGCCAACGTCGTTGATGACCATTTCATGCGCATTTCGCACGTAATTCGTGGTCAGGTAGGTCTTATTTACAATCTTCACATTTTTAATCCATTTATATTCTATTTCATTATTCATACGATATTTACTATACACAATTTTAATTTCACAATTATTCTATTTTTATTTAATTATTAAAGGCATTGTTTAATCAATATTATAATTATATTCCTTATTCAAAGATCTATAATACATCTGTAATTGTTTCAATGTTTAATAGGAAAATTAATCTCTATTTCAATAATAATCTTAGGCCTATGCTTCTAATTTATTTGTCGACTTGATTTGCGTAAAATTGTTTTATTAATTTGTTTTCTATAAAAATGTTTATATGTCAGATATTTTGTTGGCGCAATTGTTGTTCTCGTTCAGATAATGTTTTTTTCTGGAACCATTACCAACACTTGATCGCCGTTGGGGTTTCCAACATAAGTCCGCAAGATCATTGTTACATTGTCCTGTTTGCGATTATCTGTTTGAGTACCTACCAGTGATATTGCTTGACGAGAGCTCCTTGATCCCATCTTCTTCCCTTGCATAGTTGTTGGCAAGTTCCATAGTCCGTTTTACCGATTCCTTTGCTGTGGCTCTTCGGTTCTGTAGAATACTGTTAGGATTACTGCCAATCATATACCTATACAAATTTCTTAACCAACTCTGTTGAATTGTTGAATTCATTTTCCGATAAATGATATATTGGGACTGAATTGTTATCGTGTCGAAAACACTCGCACACAGTCAAGTATAGTTTGTAAAAAGTTGAGTTTGTTCTTTTTTGGATACAAAGATAAAAGTTATCGCTTTCTTGGGTTTTTTTTCTGTACCCCAAAAATAGTATTAACCGCAATATTAATATTCCCTGAAATAATAACTTTGCATGCGACATAGTTATTGCCCAGTTATTGTATTATGGACTAAACTGTTATTGAGGGTATTCGAAAGTTTCCTGTCTACATATAGTGAGTAGATCGATTGAAACTTGGAGTTGGTATTTTAGAAATATACGTGTACTGTGTTTGCTATTATACTGTAGTAAACTTGTGCATCCAATGAGTAAATCAGTGTTATATTTTAACCACTCTTGTATGATTATCCACTCAATTAATTAATTGATTTACTCAAGTTATTACCTATTCTAAGAATTTCAAGATTAATAAATATATATTTCTAAATGTATTTCTAATATTTAAATAGTGCACAAATTATGACTATTACAAATGCTAAATTTTATTTATTAACAACTTCTAATATTTTTATTGTCTTTGAATCCTAAAGTAATTATACAAAGAGTGTTCACTCCTATTAATTTTGCATGCAGTCCAATACTACTATTTACCTACCCGAAAGCTTATGCAAAATATTGTTTTAAAAACTGATAGCAATTAAATCGTGAATGTAGTAAAACAGTTTGAGATATACAGGCAATAAATTATTTATTATAGACAACTTACGTATGTTAAAATTGTATGAATATATTTATTTGTTAAAATTATCATAATCAAAATATTTAATACTACTTTTTCCTACCTATTTGCATCAGATTTATTAAAGGAAAATTTTTTATTATTTTCGAAAATTTATAGCGCGATGTATATGAAATCGATAAGAGTAAACACTCTTTGTATAATCATTACTCTATGCATTGAATTATGACAACTATTTTTTAAATATTAGTGTATATAATCGTATAATCGATTTTTACCAAACTATATCAAACTTTACAGTCAGAAATTGATTAAATATTAGTTTTCCATTTAAATTTAATCTAAACACCAGCCTGTAATACTTTCGCAAAATATTATATAACGCTTGAAATATTTTTTTTTTCTGAAAGGGAGTACAACATTTTCCGTTTACAAAATTATATATATATATATATGTCATTTTAACTATTTTAACTTAATTTACTTTTAAAATCAACTTTTTATTGAAAAATTGACAGCTAAGCAAGGTGACTGTTTCTTTTCAAAGAATGAATTGAGTTATGCATACTATAATATTTCCCTTTTGAGTCTGATTATATCATAATGATGTATAATGCACTGTATTTTGAACATACTTTTTCCTATGCGTCTTTAGTAAATATTTAAATTATTGATACTGCTTTTGCCTTTACAGAAAGCACTAATTTGAATTTCAATATAGAATAAAGTAAAAATTGCTTTCCAAACATTGCATTACACATACATATTAGATGGGGAGAATATTGCCTCTATATTGCAGTCTGTAACCTAGATAATCATTTAATGTTTTGTGTCTACGACGTAATTACATATTTCAGCTGAAAGAGGATGATCATTCCTTTGCAATTGCTGATCACTTTTTTATCTCAGTTTTGGTGTACGCGATCGTACTACACGCTCGCTGGCATAGTCTAACTTATATATTATAGAGTGACTTTGTGTTTTTCTCTTCCACTGGTCGCATAGGAATGGCTACCATCAACGCCGAAACATTTGCAACTATACAAAGCCTTTGACTGGAAGCCTCCAAGATTTGCCCATCTTCCCCTTCTTCTTAATGAGTGAGTTTTATCTATATACTACTGTTCTAACCTATTATAATAGTTCTTTTTGGGAACACGCATTATATGTCAATGCATTGAAGGGGTTTGTTTACTTGAATTTTAGACTCTTATAAATCTTTCAAGTTTGTCAGACGCTCGCTATAAGCATAGCTCTCTAGCAACTACCAATGTGTCTGCCTAGTTGGCCCTTTTATTGGTAATATAAAGAATCAGGAATCCATGTGTGAACAAACGAAAGAAAGGTGACATTTTTATCAAGGTTAGCGTAATTTAATATTGAGTAGTTCATTATCGTTGGATTGTGTCACTGAGTAAATTATTGTATCATTAGAGACTGAAAGTAAACATTGTCAGTTATAGCGGCCTTTATAGTAACTTTGATTATTATGAAGGTAAATGCCATTATTTATGCATCCATAAATGTACGTATAATTATATACATAAATAAGATTTTCATTTGTATTTCAATATAGCTAAATAAAAAAAGGCAAAATAGGTATATAAGATGTATTTTTGTATTATGAATACAAATTTTCGATTTTTAAAATTACTTCTTTTAAATTAGATACCTATTCATTTTCTTAAGTTTTAGAATATTTTTTAGAGATAATTTTTTTTGTTCCAAATTTTTATATGTAGAATTTGAAATAGTAAGCTAAGTAGGTATTATATGTGTAGATAGCATAGCATTTAGTAAGTTTATAATAATAACTAAATGTAATTATGTATGCATCATTGTATTTGTCAAGACTTTTACTTGTAATATAGCTTCATTTATTTGTAATATATATTAATAACCCCAAAGTAGTATTAAGATGTATTGCATGTTTAGTGTTTTAGGATAAAACATCTAAAATATTCAGTTAAATTCAGTTAAAATATCTATTTTAGATTACAAATTCTTTAAGCATTAATTGTCCTTATTATTCGAATGTTTTGTAAATATTTTGAATGGAAATTTTTGTATCTTTTAAAGTTTATTTGTTCTTATAAGTGTACTTTAAACTTTTTGTTTGTAATATTAGACAGATTGGATAAATATTATTCATTTTTATTACTTGTATAATAATAATATAAATTAAATGTAACTTTAAATTATGTGGTTATATAATTTTGTCATTGATTATATTATATACAGATTAAGAAACTTTTTTCTCCGAAACATTCTAATAATAAATAAATAAGATTAAACACGATATCATAATATGTATAAAATAAATATAAAACCGGATTTATTCATCAGTAATATTTGGAGGTAATCATTATACATGCTTTTTTCAAAATCTTTTACAAGTGAAACACAGTTTTTTATAGTAACAAAACAATTATTACTGATTACCTATTAATCTATGTTTTAAAGTTTTTGAGAATCTATTCCTTTGAACGAGTGTAATTTATTATAATTTTATTAAATAATTGAATTCTTAATATAGAAAGGGAAAGCATATTTTATCTAAATAAACAATCACAGTGTTGCCCAATAAATAATTATTTTACGAATAGTTTTAGCTCTTGTATTTCCTATGCTTCTATAATTTTTATAATGACGTAAAAACATTTATTTTTATTTTTTTTATGTTAAGAAAAAAACGTTATGAATAAAGTTATGGAAATAGCCAATAGAAGAAAATAATATGTGATATTTTTTAGGGGTGTTTTGGTTAGCTTCTACTAAAAATATAAACCAATAAAAACATTAAATAGTACAATGAAAGAATTTAAATATAAAAAAAAATTAACACTGAATACAATTAATAATATTAATATACATAGTAGAGAATATATTTACTACACATTTATTAAGATTTAATTAAAGGGTTATAAATAGCTAAAGGTAAGAACATGTTGAATATATTGGAGATCAAATATAAAGTTACACAATAAAAAGCGAAAGACAACAATGTTACATTAGAAACAAGAAATTACATACAAATGAAAACCTAATTAATTAATCAGAAGACATTGAAGTACAGTCACCAACTCAAAAACACCAAGAAATAGAAGCCGGAGCAAAGAAAGTTTAAGGGTATTAATGACTGATTTAGCACGTAACATTATTAATATTAAAAAACCAGTGTTAAGATTGAAAGAATTATAAATATGAAATTTAATTAGAGCCGCTTGAACGATGGGCCGAACTTTAAAATTAGTACAGTTATAAATAAAGATTAGAAGCGAATAAATCCATAAAGTGGCCTGTTAATGATTAAAAGAGCATTTTGAATCTTTTTATTCTTAAACGCGCCTTTATGTTCAAAGGAGTGGACAAATCGTCACCTGTTTCCTGGAATTCAATTTTGTTACAGTTTATACGGGGAATACGGTAAACACTAGGCTCGAGAGATGATGCGATTTAATAATATTAGATTTCAGTTTAATTTGATGAGTAAAACTAATTTCAGACTGCAGCAAATTTAGCAAGCGATTTATTACTCATTGGGCGGGCTTAAGGATGACGTAAAAAGAAGAAATATTTGTTTTGGGAGAGAAAGGAGTGTTTACTTGTAAGATTATAAAGAAAAGATTTAACACAGGAAGGCGATTTTTGAAAATATATTTAAGATAAGCGAGCTTCCAAAAATATTAATAAATAAATAAAGAATATTATCGTCTAGAAATTCGGAGCTACAGATGCTAGAAATCAATTAATCTGTAAGTTAGAATCAATTTTGAGCAATCAAAATTTTAATTTTATTAGTATAAAACGAGAAAATACGAAGATATGAACTAGAATAAGTAGACTGTTGCAATGTGAAGGAAAATAATACGTGGGATAATTTAAGAGTTGGATTTAAATTATTATTGTGAAATTGAGAAAACGTGTGAGGTATAAATTCGGATTGACCATATAGCTTAACATATCGTCAATATAACGAACATACTAAAAAGGTTTATTGTCAGTATGGAAGAAGCTCATTTTCAATATATTCTAGGATTTTTTAAGCTAAAACTGATTAGACAGAATTTTCCACTGAGAAGCCAAAACACTTGTTCGTAATTCTATTTTTATTTATAATATCGTCATTCAAAACACAGTTGAAGCAATTTTAATTTATAAATATTCAATATTCATAATGATATTTTTGTAACTTAAGCTGGCTTCTTATATAGATTAGTATATTAGTATATTTACAACTAAATTCTTATTATAATTCTCTTAAGTTTTCTTCTTTGCTCAATTATTATCTTGTATTTGTTAGTATTTACTGATTTGACAATTGTATTTATTCGATGTTCTTTGTTTAACTAAATTCGTTTTTCATTTAAGTATATACATATATGTAACATTTGGATGTTTACTATAATCAACATTTTTAAAATTTTAGCTCTTAAAGACTACTTTAACAATATTGAAGTAGTCACTGCTTTAGCTATTTATAACCAATTAAATAAAATTCCATTAAATTTAAGTAATCATATTCTGAATTTATTATTATTATTATTATTACTAATTGTACTCAATATTTCACTAAAATCTGATATTTAAATTCATTCATTGTACTCTTTTTTAAACATTGATCATGTTTAGTAGTAACTAACTGAAACTTCTCTACGATATATCCTATTATTTATTTAATATTTAAAAAATGTATTCATATATTATTTTCCAACATTATCTTCAAAATAATTGCTAAACTGCTAGTTTAAAATAAAAAAGTTATGCATACAATATACCGTTCTTACTTTAAAATAATTTCGTATATTTTACAGATGTTAAAATTATACTACGCACTTTTTATATCTAGTTAGTATAAACAAATGAAATATTTTAAAATTTATAACAAAGATTTGATGATATCATAGACTTTGACCCCATCTGGTACTCTGGACCTCATGTGTCTCAGACAGTTAGTAGGCATGTATATATGATACCTAATATTCGTGCAAGTAATATTAATAGTTGTGTTAGGACTTTTATAGAATGAATACCATAGTTAATAAAATGAAGAAATATATTTATTTGTGTATTTTATGTAAAATACTAGTGACTATTTGTTAGTTTTAAAAAAAGACAAGGCTATAAACACACTCATAATGTGTATGTTGATCTTTGTTATAATGATACACGAATTGCAATCACATTTTATTCAATCTGCGTACTTATTTTTTTGTTTAATTATTAAATAATTTAAGCTTTTTAATGATCATTTTATTAGCCACATTATCAGTGGCATAAAGTTTTGTACAGTGTAGATATTATCACGAAGGATACCATCTAGTAAGAAAGTATGTAACTCATTTACTTTGCTTAGCAAATTAATTTGAGTAGTGTCTAATATGGTTACTTTTTTTTAAATTAGTAGTAGTAACCAACCACAAGTATATATTGTTGTATCCCATAATAATCGTTGCTCTTGTATTGTACGTAGTATACATATTATTTGGATAGGAATAATGTATTCACTAGCCAAATAATACCAAGCATTACTTACTAGCAGTTTGCTATTGTATGGTTACATTATTATTAAAGAGGAAATCATTATTTGCAACCCTGAGGCATTTCACTGTGCATGTTCCAGTATAGAGTTTCTGCAATCGATCCGACACTTAACGTTTACTTGAGGTCACAGACTTCCATTCTCACATACACAGCCTTATGTGATATTATAAAATAGTGACGCATACACATGGGTGTACGTATAATATCATATTTATCCATAGATATTTGTTTTACTTTATATACAAATATATGTATTCATCATTAGATTACTCTAGAAAAAATTGAGACTGCTAAAATATGTTGTCTCACCATACAAAATATATTATGTACATAGCTATGTCTGTATATATACCTATAATGCATAATACCGGTGTGACTTAATTATCAATATAATTATAAATGTAAATGGTTGCACGATTGCGTAATTTTAGCCATTTTTAATTATGCACAAATTTATTCTTTATGCTGCTTATAATAACAAAAATGTATATATTATGCAGTAGTCAACGTTTTTCTGTTTCATTACTATAGTTATATAGTTAATATTCGAATTTAGAGATATGACTGTGCAGGGGAATATGGCACGTGCACATTGCAGGTTTTACGATTTTACGAGACGCAGGATTCTTAATACACAACCTTTAAAGTTCGTTTTTTCTAGTACACATATAATCGAGGGATACAGATAATCAAAGAAAGTTAACAGGTGTCGTTCATCTGTGCAGATGTTTTCGATCTAGTTACATGGATATGGAATATAATCTTTCGTTTTCAATCTTTTACACGTCCTATCTCCTTGAAACTAAATTCTCGTATTTTAAATTGCTGTTTTGTAAGAATATTTATTATTTAACTTAAACCACATAAAATTGCTAAAACTATCATGAGCATTGAATTTTAAAGTATGAAAAATACCATGTTAAATTGATTTTAACAAAACTAATGTGTAACATTAAATTATTTTAAAATTAATTGTAGAATATTAAAAACAAATTGTCAAAAATTTCTGCAGCAATTAACAATAAAACTATTTTAGTAGCTATATAGTCTATGTATACTAAAGCAATATATTATGAAGTCAGACATCTCTTTTTTATGTACGTATAATTAACTATCAGGTAATATACATGAAACAAAAATAATTATTAATGGAAAAGCAGAATATAATACGACAAAACAAATAAGAAAATACAGGTCAGCAAGAATGTTGTTTGGGTTTCATAAGTGAAAGTGTCTGAGAGAAAGGCGGAGAGAAAGAGTTAGAACTGAAAGAGAAAATATCTAAATTTGATTTCAAATTCAAAGAAAAATAAAACTAAACAATCTATTGAATAATACACAGTAAGATTGACGGCCGTGTTGATTATCCACCGCGAGATTTTTCCAGCTTGATAAGCTCTTGGATGCCTTTGTACATCTCCTCGACGGCCATGAACTCGGTAAGTCCGAGTCGGCGTTTGTTCGAGATGTCGTAGACGCCTCCCTCAGAGTCGGAGTGTTCTCCACGGGTTCCACGGACCTGAAGATTGTACTTTGATGCGACTGATTCCAATTCGGCTTTATTGGCGGCCAGCTTGGGCAACTTGATGTGGACCGAGGCGCGAATGGTTGTTCCTAAGTTGGTTGGGCAGAAGGTCAAATAGCCAAGTCGAGGATCTCGAGAGAATTTGACAATCTTCTCGATGGTATTAGCGCCGTTGATGAGGCGTTCATAGACCTCCTTGATGTTTCCGCCCATTTGCATAGAGATGATACGAAGATGGTCTTCCTCGTTAACCCATACAAGGAAGGTCTTGACGTCATTATGGTAGATTCCGCGTCCTTTGGGCCAGTAGTGGTTGGAATTGGCTGCCTGGAGGAAACGATCACCTTCTTTAAAGAGAAAGTGATCGTCAATGAGCTTTTGCTGTACGTCCGGCTTCATGCCCAGAAGGGGATAATAGGTACCCTTAAGTTCTCCAGTGAGTCCAGACAAAGCTTTGGTGACACTCTTTTCGAGGTTCAAATAATCTTCTTCTTTCATACAAGGGTTTAAGCTGTAACCTTCGCACGATCGAGCTCATCGAATACGTGTCGAGATGACGTATTTGTTCTCTGGATCGACATTTCCCAACTTGTTAACGTCTCCAAAGTTGAGTCCAGGGTGGGTGTCTGTAGATCGGAATCCGCTGTGGTATTCTTTGATAATTGGGTTGAAAATGGCCTTGAAAACTCGGTAGGATTCGGCATCTGGAGCGTAGATTCCGCATCCCGAATCCAAGTTAGTTATTCCCGACTGGATTACATCCATAAGAGAAGCATTCCTGCGCGTCTTTCGCTTCTTGATCTTCTCAAAGATCGAAGGTGTAAGATGCTTGTTAAGAAGAGAAGTCGCATTTGATGCCTTGAGCTTCTTGAAAGCTTCCTCCATCTTAGTTAAGGTTGCCGCATCGACTTCATCCTTAGCCCAAAGTTCCTTATCCTTGGGATCGTCTTCGTTTGCAGACATTTCTGAATACCTGAAGTGACAGACGAATGAGACATATTTTAGTAGTTTGTATGTTAGTTTGTTCTTTATAATACATTAAGTGTAGGTTAATATCCACGTGTTGACAAAGTTTGTTGACTTGTGTGTGCATATATTACTTTACTTTAATTAGCTGTACTTCTCACCTTTCGCGATACATTGAAAGTAAATATTCCGTTAGAATAGCACATAAAACAATGAAGAGCACAAATAATATGTACTTGAGGAACCCCGTGGTTGCGGTATAGGATGGTTAGAGGAGCTTTTGGATCGCCCCTCCACTAGTATAATTTACAGTTGGGTCGTTATGACAACAATAATTTCACTTCTGACAGTATATGGCTGCAGGAATATGGCTGCATGCATACCAGCCAATAGAATTGTTACGCTAGTATTAATATCACCTATAGCGACAAGGTTTTCCACTGTTTAAAGTACATTGACATTTGTTTAGTCTGTAATACTGATTGTGATTAGTTAATATTATTACTGATCTTATTTTATAAGAATTGTTTTTTAAAATTTGAATTATATAAAATTTTGTTTAAACAGTTAATTTCGAAATATGATTCTTTTTATAAAATAGACATACTATTATAATGAATGATAGAGCTATTGCTGAAGTCAACATTATGATATACATATCAAATGAACTTGTTGTGGTATATTCTAAATCTATATACTGAAAAGTAAAAGTTAACGATTACAAATGAAATCGTAACTATTTCTTATTCACGAAACTCCTTTAAACAGATGAATTACAAACATTATTGAGATTGAAAACACGAGAACACTTATTTTTATACCTAATATTTTCGAAAGATTTTAATATATTTTAATTGACCGTAAATTTTAGCTTTATAAATTTTCCTGAATAATTTAATAGTTGTTTTTAGAATATATAAGTAATACAAAACATTAAAGATTTTTTAAATACTGTAATGGTTTAGGAAAACTTTATAGGTTATTAAGTTATAACTTTAATATTAATATATTTGAGTTAAATATGTAATGATAGGATTTCCTTTAGATAAACAAAAGTTTTAGCAAAATTATATATATTCAGAATGCCATTTAGGATCATTTAAATTATACGAGCATATTTTGCATACATATTATTGTAATATTTATATTTTCATATTTTACTAATTATAACTAATTTATACCTATCTATGTTTATGGTTTATCTAGTGTAGAATGTTTATAAATTTAAAAATATAACTTACTATTGTGGTTAATACTTCTAGACTTATAATAATATATACCTAAATGTATAGTGAATTGCGCACTTACGTCGAGTAGTGATATAATGCAGACAACTATAGTAATAAGATAAAAAGAAAAATGAGAAGATGGCCGATTATTTTACCATAATATACACTATTCTGCTACTAGCTAATACTACACTGCTATAGCCACTAAACGAATGGTGAATGGCCTGTGAAAGCAAATCAGAATGCCCGAAAGTGTGACGTCAAACTCGAATATAAGCGAAGCAATTTTGGTGCCTTCCTATATTATAATATATAGATATATACTCTATAGATATTTATCTATCCATCACCTGTGTGGTATATACATAAAAACGGCAAGATTTTACGTTACCTAAGTAAACAATTCCTCTTGTTAAATGAGGTTTACAACTTTAGCATCAAAATAGCCATCTGTGCAAAAATGTTTATACTGTTAACATACGTTCAAAATTACTACACTTACAGTACTGGTAGTTTTAACTTTTAACTTTATATCCATGAACACACTAAATACCTCTTTAATGATATATTTTAGAACCAATAAAAGTAATAAAGTTGAAATGTTGCGCTTACTTGTATAGAAAGAATCACTTACAATAACACTAGAAAAATATAGGCGCTTATTAGTAGTTTTAATTTGCTATCAGAATTTATTTAATCATCAATGATATTCAAATTTAAATAATATCTATGAAAAGTTTAGTTTATTTATTCACATTTTGGTTGTGATCATTATCGGTTATTTTTAAAACAACAATCCTATTGCATAAAATCGATTTTTAAAAGTTTATGTTTGATCACGGAGTAGACAAAAAATCATAGAGTAATAATTAATTGATAATATCAATTATTGTGGAATAAACCATAGAGATCTAAATATTTCTCATATTTCTATGGAATAAGCAGTTGGTTGATTCCGAATTATCTCGGTTAAATTCTTTATTTATGTGTTTAATGATCCGTTTAAGCATTTTGCAACATCTTATTTGTATAGTTTATTTAAAGTATATCTGTATTTATGTTTACAGCACTTTTACTTTTAAAGATACCTATCTAATCTGTTCGTCTCATAGATATTAAATAACAATGTGATCAGCTTGATATAGGTGAATATTATCGTTTTTTTTATATTATTCAATATCGATGGTTTATCTTATTTTCCACGATTATTTCAATCAAGCATTAATTTCCGTAAAATGTAAGTTGAACAAAATAGACTTTCTATTAACTGTATAAATTGGTAAAACATGTCAAAAGAAAAATATTAAATTGATTTAGTGATTTAATTTCTAATGAAATCACTATACACCCAAAAATAGGCAAAACTTGATAAACTAAGAATTGATAGTTTCGTTCTTTTTTTGTAGAAGAAAAGTTTATTTCAGTTAACTTAATTGTTACTCAGTTATTATCAAAAGTCTTCGGTTCGATATATAATGTCTGAAAAATATTTTTTAAGTGTACGCAAAACGGTTAATACAAATGTAAAAATGATTGTAAATGCACTTCTCGTTGTTTAATATAATTTTTTATTTAATGATTTCAAAATGAATAAAGTGCACGCCATGGTAACACGCTTACGTTATTTAGCATGTATATAATTCTCTGTATGAAACAAGGTTCTATAATTACATTTAAGTGTACGTAAAGTTAGTAATTATGAATGTTTAAAAAATATATTTACTGATGTATTTTCTGATAATTAATTTTAACACTAATATTTTTTTTACTATAAGTATAATAGAATATTTCTATTATACGTCTGTCCCATTAATTAATTTTATTTGAAGAATAATCACCGATTTTAATCAATACACTAGATATTATGTACAGCTGTTTTCAGCAAGCGTAAAATGCATGAAATCTTCAGATAAAATCAATAACACCATATACAATAATAATACAATAATACATATATAATGGCGTTAAAAGTATAAATCGATCAGACTTAGTTGGAAAAAGAAAATCAGCTGATAATAACAACGTGTAAATTTTCTATTTTTTTAAAGTTATGCATTTTTTACTATATTGTATGCATAGAGTAATGATTAATTACTCTATGATTGTATGTTTCCGGTTTACTTTAGTAAATCGCAACCGCATAGTCAAATAGAAGGTTTTATAATGATCAAATACATTAAAACCAAGAACAAGAGCGTCAGTTAATAGCTTGAGGGATGCTAACAGCTCTAGTCATTAATGCTAAGGAGAATAGGCCTATTTTTGACCGCTTATAATGAAGGTCAAACGAGC
>JAYRBW010071117.1:0-26571 GCA_036023295.1 Invenusta paracnida | reverse complement strand
GAGAGCCAAGCTGTCAGTATACGGTCAGCTGGGGACACTCGCTTTACATTAGTGAACGTCTATTGTCCCCCTGTTCGTGTCTCGGAGGGGGAAGCTCGTGTCGGGGGTTTCGACCCCGAGGTCATGGTGACTTCGAGGGCCCACCTGATTGGGGGGGACCGCAACTGTCACTCAGCTCTCTGGGACCCCGCCCAGTCTAGTTATATTAGGCAGGGATAGAGGGTGGAGGAGTGCTTATGGACCGGGACATGTGTTGCCTCAAGGACGAGTCGGAGACCCGGTGAACGGGTGGGGGCAGCTCGCCGGATGTCACTATTGTGCATTCCGGACGAATGGCGTCTACGGAGTGGTGTTGCATTGAGAGCATGGGCTCGGACAACTTACAAATTCTTACGGTCCTTAACTGCGGTGTAACCGGCATTAAGGAGGGCAATGAGAGGCTGCTGTGGAACTGGGCTAAGGCGGACTGGGTCAGATTTCATGAGGAGATTGACTCGAAGATCGCCGAGTCTGAGGTCTAGATGGCTGGGGCGTCACTTAAGGAGAGGGGCACCTTTCTTAATGAGACGATCCTGGCGGCAGCTAGAATGCATATCGTTATGGTAAAGGGGAAGAGCCCTGGAAGATAGTGGCTGATGCCAGAGGTGAGGGAGGCAATCAGGGAAAGAAATGCTCTCCGGAAGCAGATCGGTACCAGAAGGGAGGAGTGGGTGCTTGCTTGTGGTAGGGTCAGGTAGTTGATATTGGAAGCTAAGAGGAGGAAGTGGAAGAGTTTTGTGGAATCGCTGGATTGGAGGACAGAGCCGATATAAAAAGAAACAGCAGTAGGGCCAACACCGAGCCCTACGGTAATCCCTGCTTGAAAGTTCTCAACTTCCCCGTCTCTCCGTTTACTCATACGGTACCTTGGCGGTTATTAAAAAAAACCTCTGATCCATTTCAGGTATTGAAGATCAACTCCCTTTTCTGCCATTACCAAAATTAACTCCTCTTGCCAGACCTTATCGTATGCTTTTGAATAGTCAAGCAAGGTCAGAACGGTGCGATTGGTTGGACTGGCCTGGAAGTCATCACTGATGTCCTGTGTAATCCTGAGGATGATGTCTTCGCAGCTGTGATTTTTTCTGAAACCTGCCTGGCAGGGGTTGAACCATTTATGTAGCTCTGCCAGATTGTAGATGCGGTTTCAGATTATTCTTTTCAATGTTTTGACTACGCAGGAGGTGAGACTCATTGGGTGGAAAGAGCTCATCTCCTTAGGGGGTTTCCCTGCCTTCAGGAGCGGGATTATGATCGCGTTGTGCCAGATTTGGCTGCTGCCCCGCGTGCTGAAGGATTCATTGAAAAGTTCTAGCAGCTCAGTCTTCCCTTGGTGGCCCAGTGCCTCGAGAAACCTCGGCGGGATGTCATCGGGTCCAGCGGTACTATCTGCTCTGCTTTTTGAAATAGCTTGTTCAAGTTCTTTGATGGTGATGGGTGCTACTTTATCATCTGCGTTAGACTTTTCCTGAGGAAGGATTTGCACTTTCTATTCCTGCGTCTTTCTGCCTTGCTAAACTTCAACTTGCTGACGCTAGCATAATGTTTCATGAAAGCATTTGCCTTTCCATGGTTGGACGTAATGATTTTACCCTTGAAATCCAGCCCTTCGTTGGGGCAGCCGCTTTCCGGTGTGCCCGATAGGGATTTGATGAGTTTCCAGGTTTTAGAAGCATCAGAGCTGTGCTCGGTGTCCGTTAGGAAGTCTTTCCATTTTGCAAGAAAATCTGAATACTCGGAAATACATTGAACTTCTTCAAGAGAATCTCCTTCCCATTTGTTTGCCAAGGTTTATTAATCTTGGCAAATAATAATAATTTATTTATCTTAATGTACGTTAATGCAAAATGCAATAAAGTTAGGATCAAACAACGTTTTCTTGAATAAAATCATCTTGGCCTTCGGAGTCTTCGAACTTGAACACAATAGAAAACATGTGGAGTATTATTCAATCGCAACTGGACCACCACGTAATCCATAGTATGGAGAATCTCTGTGCTCATGCAGAGCGTTTTTCAGATGAAATTCCTCAAGAACAAATTCTGCATTTTATAGACTTTATGCATAACCGCGTCCTGCAAGTCATTAAACATGAGTATGCCTCTGTAAAATACTCGGCTTAAACATTATGTATTTTATTTAAATATTTGTTATTATTATGATCGTCACTTTTGTTTATATATTTTCATTTATTTTTGATATTTATTAAATGTACATGCTAATAATTTTCTGACTTTTAACAAATATGTAATTTTTATTATTTTTAACGTGCTTTATATTTTCTTTAATTACTTAATTTATAGAATCGTATGGAAAAGAAAATTAGCATTTGTTTTGTAAAAATAATGGACGACGTTTTCATTATACAGAGCTGTATAAATGTTTTAATAATTTAGTATAATTATTATTGAAAGTAAAATTTGTTTTCAATATTTATAAAATATTAGTATACATACATACGTACACATACATTTTTTATTTCTTATTGTCACCTTGTTCAAATATATATGAACGAGATAAATATATATATTACGAGATAATGGGACAACTATTATTATATTAGGTGTCTATACAATAAGTTGTGTACTCAAGTATCAGAATATATAGACCTCTATATAATAATACATATAAAGGGCTATAGAAGGTTTGTTCGAAATAAACGGCGAAGGACGTTTCGGTCAAACGAGATTTTTATGGAAACATTATTTGTTCAACAAATTGCGATTCGATAAAAACAAGTTTCGGCGAATATCTATTCGACTAACTGTTATCCAACAATGTGCTGTTGCCACGGAAATATGAATGTAAATGTCTAGTACTACTTCGATCACGAAAACTATCCTTATTATTCAAGAAATTAGTACAGATAGTATGAATATTATGTTCAGACGATGTAACAACAGTGATCTGGTTTGTTAGTCCGCTTGCCGTCATTGAGAACAACCGGAGGTAGAAATACATCTTTAACAAGTCAAAATACTCAAGGGACAAACAAAGGACTGATAATACGGAGACAAGGACGACGTAATAGAATATATATATATATATTCTCGCTCCTTTCTAGAGTGTAAATAATAAATTTGGATTTATTTATATATGTACAAGAGCCCAATCAGAGATAAAAAACAAATAAGATCGACGCACGTCAACTAAAAAAACTAGCTCCTTTTGCCAAACAGAGTTGTATATAGTATACTTGATATACAACACTACAGTAAGAAGAGTGAACAAGTTGTTTTCATCAGAATCAACTAAACAAGTATTCTGGCTAATAATTGCTCTCGGCCAAAAACCATCCAAATAGAGAATCAAATCATTTAAAAAATACGGACCCTTATTATTTCCCCCTTATAGAAGTCTCTCTAGATTTCTGCCTGTTCTCAACAGAAGGACGAGATGAGTGTTAGGTGTAAAATAAATATCTATGAATCTACTAATTATATCTTGTGTGTTTATATTGATTGATCCAATAGATTTGGGTTTACGGAACAGCAATAATTATATAAATTTGTATGTTCTCAATATATTTCCCTGTATTTATAAAAAACTAAGAAGTATATACTATTTATAATTTATAGTAAGAGTATGAACGCAAACAAAGCAATCGATAGAAATACATAAATGTTCTTAATAGCAAATATTAAAATCGACGCTTACATATCTTTACACATTATCAAAGGTTTACGCTGTTCGTTATGCTAAAAAAACGAATAAAAAACGGAAATATTAACATTGTTTATAATCAACATATTTTCAGAAGTTTCCTTATTCTGTAAAAACATTGTTTAAATACTAAAGTAGTTATTTATAAACATATTTATTATGTAAACATATTAAAAAATACACATATAATTGTACCGCATGAGCTTGTGCTATTGCGTAAATAAAATATATTTAAATTTAACTTATTACGATTAAATATAGAAATATGGGAATTTATTACACGAATAAAAATATTCTTTCATGAAAAACATGTTTTAAATTTTACATAAAATCAATTACTCGACCTATTTTAAAAAATGTGTAAAAGTTTAAATCAATAAAATAAAAGTGTGCTATACATAGTATCATAATAAATATTTGCAAATACACCTAAATTATAACATAATTTATGACTGAAAATATAATAAGTCAACCCTAAATAATAGATCGAAAACTAAGCCTACATTTTATTTTCTATCATTACAATACATTTGCATATTAGATGTCAAGGGACCATTATTAATAATTCGGCATCTACAACACATACTGGATTTGAGACTAAACGCAAGTACGTATTAATTGTTTTACTATGGGCGATAAAGAAATATATAAGAGAAAATGTTCAATTTTAAAATAGTTAATATTTATAAAATGGAAAAAAAAATATTTGTTTGCGTACTTTTGTTTTAGTATAATTATTTAAAATCGTTAAGGATTCGATTATGAAGGCATAGTAACTGAACGATCGATATATCCACCTAATTGCTCAAATAGATTTTATACAATTTTGTTATTTGAATTATGGCTGTGTATCATGACTACATACACTCGAAACACACTAGTACATGTGATATATCCGATAATTTTCCAAATTAAACAGATTTTTTAAATTCATTTATCAGAATTTCTTATAAATTTAATAGTTGAGAAAATAATCGCCTATTTTTAATCTAACCAGTGATTTTCAAATCTAATACATATATTTGTATATGACACATACCTTCTGTCTAACCTGTATTTGTTTAATTTGTTTTAATTTAATAAGAATCGATTTACAAATTTTCGTCTTATATAGGGGCTTTTGTAGTAATGATTAAACTTCACTAGACGCTTAATATAGAAAATAGAATATTTTAAATTTCTAAAAATGTTAATTAATTTATAGACTGTTTAAGTATAAATAGTTATAGACCGTAAATTCAACATAATATACTATATACGTACTTATAATATATAATATACATATTTGTCACAATTTTACATAGTTTTAATATTTAAATGGCTATAACTAATTACTTTTATATAATACAAAATTATTTTAAAAAGATTAATGATTATTAATTAATTAAGATTTTTTAAATTAAAATATAAATGTAATCTTTCATTTATAAAGGCTATATAATTAACATTTATTTAAAAATGTCAATTTTCCGATTTTTTGTAAATAAAAAAAACTAATTCACAAAATAGGCGGCATTATTTTTAATATTGAAATAATATTTTATTTAGTATTAGTATATTTTCCCGAAAAAATTATTCAAAAATAACGTTTACCTTGTCTAATACAGAAAATGTCAATTTACCAACATTCGGAATTTCGTCTATGATTCCTTTTGCATCTAAACTCTTCACATATATATATATAGTATATCAAATCGCTCCTTTTGAAATGGTGTACTATTATTATTGTAACAATTAAAGTGTATTTATTAACATGCTCTCTATTAATCATCGACTTTCTTTGGTGACACGGAATACTCAGTTTAGTATTATTCTACATAATCAGCAGTATATTCACAACATTAACTAAACGCATACAAAATAATACAAAGGGATTTCTACAACATAATATCTTGTACAGTCACTATAAAAGATTAAATTTACCTATATTATTTCTTGACACTTTTATAGTAATGACATGAAATTAATTCTTTTTCTCTTTTTTCTCTTTTCGAATTCCTGTTCTTCTTTATAACTACAGCAACTTCAATGTTGTATTCTGAAAACGGTTATGCATAGAAAAAAATAATGAACTTAATACATATTTCAAGTGATTCTGTACAGCTTCCGCAATTAATGCTTTAAAGCAGACATTTAGAAAGAGATAAAAGGGACTAATGCTTCAAGTAAATACAAGAGAAAATGATACTGAAATAATAGAACATAACAATTAAATTCGTACTTACCTTACTTTAGTTTTCGAATACACTCTTCACTTGTTATTGGTCTTAGATTAATATTTTCGAAAGTTATATACAAAGTAATCCGTAAAAGTGAAACTGTAAAATATGATTTTAAGTATACTTTAAAACATATTTTACAGTTACACTTTTATATGAAATGTCTATTTATCATAAAACAAACGTACAGCATTTCATGGGAAAGACAAACCAACGATATATTAAATGTGTATATCTCGCCGATATAAGCTATTTTAATCATATATTTAATTCATTATCACGCCATTGATATATTTATATATAAATTAAACAGTTTTCGTATATTTTCACTGGAAATAGTATTTCATACATGGAACTTTATTATTAACTATATATATTACAAATTTTGGTAAGATATCTAATTCACAAGAACACTTAGACCATTAAATGTTTTATGCTTTTCTAATTACACCAAATTGCGAGTATTCAAATAAAATGTGAAAATAGTGATATACATATTATGTACATACATGTTTCTATTATAGAACGTTTGTCGAGTAATTAAAAAAAAGCGGGCTATAAGATTATAATTGTGAACATGGTTAATGTTAATCATGAATATATTCTTTTATCCATAGTGAAATGTATAATATACATGTACGTATATGCATTGGTCTCTTAATAATACCAAAGTGGGTACGAGGTGGCTCAGTTGGTTAAGTAGTGAATCACGGTGAGTTTGAATCTCGGTTTGGTCCGGCTTTAATTCCTTTGTTACTGGTTGGCAACTGTGTCAGTCGAGCGCACTTAGCAAATGCAAAGGCTCATTTTAGTATGATGCCAGTTCTTTCAGGTGGCGCCGAGACAAGTTTTACATATTATTAGCAGTGCACTATTATCTCCAGTAATAATATACTATTGAACACAAAGTTTGATCAAGTTAGACATGTGTGGACTACACTCGCAAATATAAACAATAAGATTATATTAATTGTATTTTTGTTACAATCGTGTATATTCATTTACTTAATATTAAAATATTTTAAAATTTAATATGGAAATGGGCATCTTTAATTAATTAATGAATAGAGATATTGTTCAATAAAATATTAATTATTCAAGGTATTCTCATATTGTGAAACACATTAATTGTAGCTAGTTATTATAGTAAAATTCCATTTTATAGCCAACTTATTATTGTTACAACAATAAGTAAAATAAGAGTCAAAATCAGAAGACAAGATAATTTACTTGCTACGCCAGTCAAGGAGGTATATATCATTGTGGATAAATAATGACATTATTTTTATTATCAAAAAACGCAATATTAATAGTTTTCACAATATTACATTTATCATTTTGGTATTGTTTTTACATTTTTTTAAAGAATTGCCTGAACATTATGTCCAAAACTATACATCATTTCACATTCTATAGGAATACGACTGGGCCAAGTCCTGGACTCCGAAGCTCTACATAGAGAACACGATCGGTGAGGCCAAGGAACATGTCTATCAGATGATCTCCGTCAACGAGTTTGGTCACGCATTTCTCTGCGAGAAGCGTCGTGTTTCAGGAATCTTCCTCGAGAACTTGGAGCTCAATCACTTTCCCTTCGATGTGCAGGTATTATACCGTCCATTATTCCACTTTGCGTACTAACACAAGTCCTCAAATAAAAGTCTTACTAATATGGCATAAACAATAACAGTATTTGAGAGTGGAAGCAAAGAAAAAGGGATATGCTTTTAATGTGAGCGACAAAAATCACTCTATTGTAGGAAATAAAAAGCAGTACATAAGATAGCTTTTTATTTAGTAATTTTACGAGGGGATATATGTTTAGGGATATTTTTGTATCTAGCATTTTTCAGGATATGTCATTCGGTAAGTAAACGGTAATGTAATACACTTAAATTAAAATAATTTCCATATAACTCTAAATGATACAAACATCCAAAAATAATCTTTAAAAATAATAATATTGTATGACATACCAATTAATCTTTATATAAACAGATGTAATGTGTAATACATTTAAAAACTTATATAGGAGGATTAAATATATCACTTGAAATATAAGTTATGTTACTTCTCACACTATGCAACTTTTTATTATATGATAAAAAAGTTTAAAATATGTTGTGTCATGCAAAAATGTAAAAAACAATTTAAAAATAATGAATATGTGTCAAATGTATTAATACAAGCTAATAAACTATTTTAACTATCTTCCAAATTCTGGATTTAGTTTTTAAATATTTTGTTTAGAGTTTTTTTTATGAATTCAATTCATTAGCATACATGTTACATGGTATTTTTGTTTATTAAAAAATAGATTTCCCTGTATTTTATGTTGTTATGTATTCTTAAAATTTTAATTTAATTAAAAACAAAAATTTCAATCTGTTTTCAAAGAAAAACATCCCCCTCCTCAATACCAGGTTTTGCCTAACACCTGGAATTATATTATAATAGTCAATAAAGTCTACCAGAAATCTTCTAGGGTTACAGCAGTCTATAGACATCAAGTCGATACCAAATCAGGTGGTATCGACATAACACCTACATCAGTTTATAAAGCCCCCACCCATCTGCTCGCTGCCCCACTTTATCATATGTTCAATCTTTCTATAATTTCTCTAAAATTGCCATCCCATTGGAAAACATGTATTGTCTCTCCCGTTCCTAAAACGAACAATCTTACTATTAATAATCTGAGACCCATTTCCCTTCTCACTATTCCATAAAAAATTGAATCCATCGTATTTCACTCCGTCCAAAACAAAATATATTTATCAAAACTTTGAAGATGTTCAATTCCGGGTCTCATTTCCTTTGCAACCTACACTCTTATTAAACTTCAACATATAAAATTCTTTAGATCCTTGATATAATATAACTTGCAGCAGGGATTCAACTGTTAATGAACCACTACTTGAAGGCTTTTGAAGTCTTGGTCACAACATCATCGTCCCTGGCTTGCTAGACTCGAACTTTCCTAGTGGCTTCATTAACTGAGTTGCTGACTATCTGGTCAACAAAACTTAACTGTTATTCAAACACTTCAAACTTTATAAGCTATCCTGTTTCTGTTACCTCTTTATCTTTCTTACTGTTCTTCTGTTTCTTTACCTTTTTTACTTAAGTCTTGATCGTACAATTTAAGATGACTCCTGTATCGTCAAATACACCGACGACACAAATGTATGTATCACTATTCATCTCAACAGTGTCGACCCTCACCATACTTTTCTTGAAGAACCGAACAATATCCTCCTATGATCTGCCACTAACACCTTAGAACATCATCACCAGTAAGACCAAAAACTATCTTCTTCAATAGATCCTCAATTCCTAGACTATTCTCTATGTTTCTCTTGTTAAAAATGCCAACATTATCGGAGTTACCCTTAATGATGACTCCAAATTCGATATTAATATTGAGTCTATCATAAAAAGGCGTCCAAACGAATGTACGCATTCAGATTGCTTTGTCTCGTTCTCACTGAGTTCAGTAACTATAACGTAAAGTTTATTTTGTACTTATGATATCAATTTTAGAATGAGCATTGCCTCTATTTTCAATTCTTCCGCTTTATTTACAATTAAACTGAGCCCCATGCAAAATTGATCTGTCACTTCTCAATCTCTGATCACCCCGAACTTGAGGGACCTCCGCTGACACTTCGTTGACTTCAAGCAGCGTATCGTTTGTACAAAAAGTACCGTCTATGACAAGAACCACAGATTATACTCTTTACTTCTTCCCTTCTCCATCCGTACGATAAGCTTACCCAACACCACTCAAAATCAAATCGGTTTAAGTTTAATCATTTTTTCCCAATCAACACAGCACGTTACAACAGCCTATAGCACTACAATTATTTGACTTCTTTATTTTGTTCCACGTTTTACATATATATATAACGATTCTCTTTTATACGTTATTTTTTTAATAAACATTTATAATTATTAATATTTTATAAACAAAACTTAGTTAAAAAATATAGAAAAAAAAATATAGAATTATTTTTATTTAAAATACCCTTTCTTTGTAAATGAGTCAATTATAAATTAGTCAATAATAATTTACTGAAAATAATAAGAATACTTATCATATACCACCTATTTTACATAAAGTTCATTTTTATGTGCAATTTTGTTAAATGATATGGAAATGTATGACTATAAAATATATAATTAGGTAATATTTAAATAAACAAAGTTTTAAAATGTGTTACTGTAAGCTTTAATACAACAATTATTTGTTCTATGCAGTTTATATAAATATATAACGAAACTTGAAAAACTATAAATATTCTTTACAAATATTTGGGACGAATTTATTTAAATATGATTGAAGATAGATATTTCATTTAATTAAATGTGGGGAATGCAAATATACATGTTTGATCGTAATACGCAATGCTTTATTATATTATACCAATTTTATTGTATTAATTATACTTTTTTTCCAATGAAATTTTCAGGTATTGTTAAAAATAAATAACATACTTGTCATATGTAAAGTATCTGTAATAGTATATAAACAATCAAAGTAATTTGCCAAGGAAATAAGTATGATAACTTCTGTATTTACGTTCCACAAAAAATATATATTCGTCTAAAAATAAATATAATATTCGTATTTAATTTTCGTGGATAATACAACAAATTCGTTAAATGTATATTAATTGAATTAATTTCTAACGAGTATTACTCGATTTTGTTTTACTTTAAATTATTCAATGTAGTTGTACTAAACTTATCAAACTATATAATATGTATATAAATACATAAAAGCCTATACAACCAGCCTGTATATCAAGACAGAATTAATATAAATATTGTCAATTAATAAGAAAAATCATTAATATTCATAAATTGGTTTTATTGACAAATTTGTACATAATTGATTGAATTAGTGTTAAAAATATACATATCAATTAATATGTACAGAGTATATAACTGTGAACGAATAGAATATTATACTAAATAAAATCTGCTTTTAAAAAGTATAATTAAAAGAGTGTTCACATATTTTAGAGGTATGTTACAAACTACTTATAATATATCTTATTGCCAAAAATGGCAAAAAGTTGGTTAGCTAATCAAAAATAAATAAATTCACAATATGTACATAACACAATATAACATAGATTCGTACAAACCTTAAAATAAGTGAAATAAAAAGGTTAGCTTTGTTTTTCAAAATGTTTATTATTCTTGTTTGTATGATTGAAAAATTGAATATAAAAGACATTTTTATTATAAAGAATTTGCTAACCAGATATTTTTCCTTTTTAAACTTAATTTTACTTTGGTTAGCAAATTCCTTATAATGAACATTTATTTTATATTCAATTGTTCAATCAAACAAACAAGAATATTAAACACTTTGAAAATCAAAGCTAACCTTTTTATTTAACTAATTTTAAGGTTTGTACGAATCTATGTTATATTATGTTACGTACATATTGTGAACTTTTTTTTTGTTAGCTAATATACTTTTTGCCATTTTTGGGGATAAAAATGTTCATATTTTTATCAAACACGTCATTTTAAAATTATACATAAATTGTGTTTTAAAAAAATGATTCATAATAAGGCTAATATTATTATGTACACATAATTAAGAATGTTCATCGAATGATCAATTTTCAGCACAGAGCGCATAGATATTGAATTGAAACTATCTTTTATATATAGTTTTATAGTGTGTAAACGTTTCTTCTAAAACGACAAGGAGACTGTGACGGTGATCAATGGTCAGCTTGCATTAAGAACAATAAAATCAATAGCAATTTTATTAGCCAATAAGAGATTTGACAGATTTACTAACAAACTGCGCTGAACCCATGAACCTGTAATTCTTTAGAATATTTGATAATTGTCAATTTATGAAACAGCTTTAATATATTGTTAATCCTCTCGTTTCACTGTATTAGCATGATCAAGTTACAAATAAATTGGAGATAAAATTAAAGATACAAAGTTCATTATTAAATGAAAATCTGAGAAAGAATGAAAGACATTTTTTTCTAAAATACTACATTTTAAAGTGCTATATATTCTAAATTTCTGAACCAATTTTTATGACATTTTCGCACTAGATAGATGTATGAGGTGGGTTATTAAATATGATATATCAATGTTTAAATCGATTTCTATTTTCTCTGCAGCTGTTGTAAAAACACCTCATTTTCAACTATCCTATGATACCTATTGCATAGTTCGCTTAGCTAAGTAGCTAACTACCTATTACCATAGGAATAGATACTACATACTACATTTTATAGTATTTTAATAGTAATGGTATTGCTGTGACAGCGAAAATAGAATATTCAATAAACTTAATTTTTTAATCATATCATCCATGTTATAGACTTTTGGAGATGTTCTTTGATCTTAAATGTGTTTCTTTTTTTTGTTAATCATTAGCTCACTGGATCATTAGTTCACTTTTTTCACTAATACATATTAAATTCTTTAGGATTGAATTATATATTCAATGTACTAATTGCAGTTTTAAAAAAATGTAAAAGCTACATTTGTTTTTAAATGTATATTCTAAATTATTGATTTACTTGTTTAATCTGTTACTTGTATTTTGTAATATTTATGCTTTTTTTTCAGAAGAATATTAATATAACAGATTATCATGAAGACCGAAGTTGCAAGCAAATCATAGAAATACTTTTCAGTTTTATTTTTATAATTTGTATCAAAAATGTTTATATGTCAGGGAAAGACCTATTGACCTAGTGTTTAACGTGTCAAACCAGCGAATTCAGCAAGTTCCCAGTTTTAACTAATTCCATAGGTATATGTATAAGGCCTATACTTGACAGCTCAATCGACGCTTTAGGATATGTTGATTCAAGAAATATATAAAAAATGAATAAATCATAAGACAATTACTGAACTATTTTTATTTCCTTATCTTGCATCAGTTGAACTGTAAAATTGTTCTTAATCATCCTTAGGATGTTCTCGTATATACATACATATCAATGTATTATTTACTATTATGCAAACTATAATTATTTTTAGTATATACTAAATAAACTAAATACTACTTTTGTATACACACAAGTATATATGTTAGTTTTAAATAAATATATAATTTAAATATTGCTAAATTGCATAAATTATAGTTATAACCAAACAAATTTAATATATTATCATTTTTTAAACAAATATATTACTGGATCTTTAATTATAAAGTTTAGTTTTATAATGTTTATACCTATTTGTATCGATGTTATAAATGTATTTTATAAGTTATTTATTATGATATAATATTCTTTCAATCTAACTATAATACCTAATGTACGAGTTTTAAATTAATCATGTGATGAAGTTTAGGCAAATCAGACAATGATAGATACAGGATAATATATTGCATAATAAAAAAAATAAAAATAATTTGTGTCTGCATTAGCACTTTTATTAATGAAACATACACCTATATAATATAGTTTAATAAAATACTAGTATATACAGTTTTTTTATTGTGAATAATTACTAATCCTATAACATTAAGTATGAAGTTTAAGAAATTACAGTGTAATGAAACTGATTGAAAGTATAACTAACCAATTGCTTTTTTGTCATATTCTGGGCTTACTTTAATAAATATATGTATACATATGTGTACATTTTTATAATATAATACAATATGATATAATACATTATGTAGACATTTCAAATGTGAATTTTCTTTTGCAATTCTAAATAATTAAAACCAACTTTTGTAAAGCACTCTAAAATAATTGAATGTTAATATAAAAATAGGTTTATACGTATACAAAGCTATGCACGTTATGAGGACTAGTATTATCCAGTATTAAATATGTATTTACAATTAGTTTGGTTTAGTAACAGTTTTATATATTATTGTAAACATACTTTTTCAGTTTTACATTCCGTAACTGAATAATATATTCATTGGAAGCGTAACCTTAGCATAAATATGTTAACTCAAAGTTTTAATACAAGTAGAGTTATATTACGATTTTATAATTACCATAATATCATCAAAGGTTAATAAATGTTTCTGCTCAGTTATATGTCGATTTTAATTAAAGCTTAACTAAAATCTACGTATAGGTTCCAAATTTTTGTTTAACAAAAAATGTTATACCATACAGCGATTAAATTAAACTTTTAATAAACTGATTTACATCACATATCATAAATATATATCCATAATTTACTCACATATTACAAACATAAGTATTATTGTAAAATAATTATATTATTATTTATTTCTACTAAAAAGATTTCTTTTTATCTAACTAGTATAAGCACTACAATTAATCTATTTACTAAGATTAATTGAATGTCAATTTTCTAGTCTTTGACAAATATAAACATAATCATCAAATTATTACAGTTAATACCTGCTGAAATTTATAATCCAACTATTTCAACCTTGATTTAATTTTATTGATCAATCAGTTGTGAACTTCTATATACATACATATATAGGTATGTTTAAACTAAGGATACAGAACTCAGATTTAAAACATAAAATGTCATTAATAAAATAATATAGTATATAAAAAAATAAATACCTATATAAGCACATTTAATCCAATATTTTACATTCAATATTAAAGCCTCTTCATATAATAATGTCGAACTATTTATTCATTTTGAGATATTCAAATTGAATGCTATTAATTATAATTATTATTCTCTATATAAATACATTTTTTTAATTTGTAATAATTTAATTAATTGTATTGTAATTAATTGAAAAAGCTTCATATATATTGCCCATTTATTATGTTTTTAAATTTATGTTATTAAAAGTTATATTGTGTTTGACTTGAATTAGTTTATAGTTACATATAATATGTGGGCAATAAATATTCTATATTTTATAGGTTTAATATTTAAATATGTTTTTAAATCAAGAAAATGTCAGAGAATGTATTAATTACAAATTTGCACTATCTATTTTATCTTATATCTTTAGGATCTGACAATCACAGTAGCCTCTAACCTGTCGACAACTGAAATTCGTCTGGTGAATGATCCTGATGAACCGCATCGAATAAATAAGCAATCTTTTGTTGGTGAGAAATTATAGTTGACAATTTAATTTTAATACTATTGCTTAAAGTACATATTTTTTACGTGTCAAAGTTTTTGTTCTCACTTTAAATATCGTTCGAAAGAAATTTATTTTTAATTTTATTGAAGCTTACATGGTGTAAATAGTAGTTAATCTTCTATTTTTTGTAATATTTACCGTTTAAACTATCACTTTTATATTCGTTTATCTTCGAGTAATATATTATTATTTTAAACTTAAAATTCCCTTTTGACATTTGTTTATATTGACAAAATTTCCAATTAAATATATTTATATATCGATGTCACCTATTTTTAATCGATGCTACATATAAATAATTAATTAAAAATGAAGGAAAATAAAACAATAGTAATTTATTCCAAAATATGCAGAAGTTTGACTGTCACATATAAAGTGTGTTAACCTACTTTCAATTTATAATATATTATGGATGTTTTTACCATTTATGTGACATGTACAGTTATATTATTTAGACTTCTACCATTTCAATCTACTCGACGTATTGCTTATGCCTAAAGTTGTCCTGGGTAACATCCAATTTTTATCCACAAATAGACTGAACATTTTATATACATAATGACGCAATATCGATTGCAAACGATTGCGTCAAAAAGTATTGCATGTCTCAATTTCTCTTTTGGGTCTCTATCCAGTGATAAAACATGTCTACATATTCATAATATATTATATTTAGATACTTTAAATTAATTTGTAGATTATTTATCTTTATTTGTATGGATAATTTGTTGGTGTTTGGGGTTATTTTACTTTTATGTATTTTGTTTCACTATTGTTCATGATCGTCTTGAAATATGCTAAAAGTCAAATTGGATTGATTATTGGTTGTGGTGGGAACAAAGATAATAAACAATGTATTTTATTTATGTTTTATACTTTAATTTTTTTGGTTATTAAATTTTAAACATTGTTTGACCTTATAGCGATGGATTTTCTATTAACAAAATACCGATTAACGTAATGTAACCTTGATCCCATAAAACATCTCCATCCACAGATGAGCAAGAATGGTTTCTCTACAAGCACATCGAGACAGAGCAACGCGAACTTGCTTACGAGTATGCCGACCCGGCCTCAGTACGACCGGCCCTATCTGTCAAATGTCGGGCAGCTCGACGGCCGGCCTACTTTATTTGGAACATTTTTCTAGTCACGGTAAGCCACTTTAAAACGTAGGGTGGAGGCTTCTAAAAATGCAAGAAAACACTAGATATAAGCGCCTGCAAGTGTTGTAGTTTATGGTGGCCTGAATAATTCAGTGTAACCAACTATAAATACCTTTGACTACTCAAATTGTGATGTAACGAGTAAAGGAAACCTACTTAACGTGCATTATTTCAATGTAAACTGTCTAATATTATTAATGATTAAAATTCTAATATTTCTATTGAATAATAATAAGAAGTGTTTTGCACTTTCAATAAATTTTGCATTTGACGCGTCTTAAATTGTTGTCATAAAATCTTGTTATTCCAATAAAATTTACATAACTAAGTGTGGTTAAGTAGTTTGCTTAAAATAATTTAAAATCAATAATCGATTGTTAGGCTGTTATGTATTTTACAACATACATACATTCAATATATACGAACACCCTATTAATAATAATAATACTAATAATAAAGGCTTTATTTTCCTGTTAACAGTAGATAGATAGAGTACATAAGTTCATTTAGGGTAAGCCGAGGTTAGTTCGCCACTTAAGGGTTTAACAGTATATTATTTTATTATTATTATACTTCAAAATGGATATTACTTTTTTTATGTAGCTTATACTTCTATTTTATTATTTATTCCAACGGATTTGGCTCCAGTTTTTGCCAATACTTTTCGTGAAGAATCTGGAACACTCGAGAGTCCAGTTTCATCCATGTTATATATCAATCGTGGATCACAGACCAAATTCTTCGAGGATCGCAAAATAAGATTCAACACGTTTAGTTGCTTATTAAATGCCTGGGCTCTATTTGATGACAACCCTTCTGGTTTCCTCAGAGTAAGGTCATTATGCCGTGCTTTAAATTGATAGTACCAATCTTTACTTGCTGTCTTATATTTCACTCAAGACTCTGGAACTGTTTCAATTGAATTGCAACTTTTTATTTCTGGAGCATATTCAAAAGCAGATTCTTTTACACAGTCAATTGTTAATGGAAACCCTTTCCTAAAGAACATCAAGATTTGCTCCTTAAATTGTTGTTCTTGAATATCATTGAACATTTTTCTGTGATTTCCAAAAGCATGAACTTTAAATATAACTTCACCATTGTTTATTTGATTTTCCTTTACATGGTCACTTTATGTTTTTCGTGGATATTATAGTCAAACGCCGCTTTCTTGATTTTCAAATGATCTATTAAAACAGCCTTAATAGCACTTTTCAGTTGATCTTTTGTATATGTTTTTTGGTTTTGACATTCTTTTTGACGAGAAAGAACCATATTGAATAGCTGAAATAAAAAAACATTGAGTCATAAATGTGTAGCTACTTATTTAAGTTAATACGCACTTAAATTGATGAAAAATTGAGTGGCGAATTAACCCCAGAAAATAAAAGTGAAAATTAGAGCATAAAGTTACTTTATTAGTGTATATTTAATATAAATGATAATTGTATTACTAAAATTAATATATTTATATATGATATATATATATAGTATATAATGTACCATAATTGCACTTACATTTCGTTTATCACAATAAAACAATTTTTTTGTAAAATCACGCAATTTTAAATCTGGTGCTTTAGTTAGGTGAACAATTATATTTAGCTTATTTAAAGAAATGTATTTGTTATAGCAATATAGTAGAACATATCTATGCACATAAAAGCCTATATAAACGGAAGTAATAGTAAGTAATTCTTTCAAATATAACAGTCAGTTATGTGGCGAATTAACCCGGGTGGCGAACTAACCCCGGCTTACCCTACCTAGTACAAAAAATCACGAAATACAGTAGCGACAAAAAGTTCCACGGTACATATATACGTAGTTTAGTAAACGGGAAGTTCAAAGGAAAATACGAATTAACACGTTTTTAATCAGGGAATTCTTTAAGCTACCGGGACGTAAAACGCGCCAGAAAGGTTGTTTTGAGTATGTACATGGCTGTGTTTGAAAAAATGACGACTTTTATCATTTGATTTTTGTTATTATTGAGCACATATCAAGTTTGGAGTAATTACAATCGTTTGAAAAAGAAGACAGGTACGTTTTATATATATACCATATAATATTATCTTATATTAACGCCAAATTATTAGTATGCCTACATTGTGTTGAAATTAGCTGAGATTCAAAATGGTGCATTTCTTATTTCAGCATTTAGTGGTAGAAAATGTAAATGATTTGATGTTTATATACAATTTTAAATATTTTCTATGAATGAAATGCTAACATTTTGATGTAATAATATATAATTGCATAATAAAATGTTACAAGATGTCCACAGATTGTTTTTTTAAAACAATTTTATTAAATAATATATAAGTAAAACACTGTTATTCAGATTTATACAACAAAAATATAGTTCAACCTTGTTTTTAAATAGGTCTACAGCCATTGCTATTTCAGGCCAGTGCTAATGCAGAAAATTTGAATATAAAATAGTTATTTAATTAAGTCCCAGTGGTAATGCAGACATTTTGAATACATAATTATTGTTACAGGTCCAGTACTAATTCAGACATTTTGAATATCAAATAATTATTTATGGCCCAGTGCTGAAAATTTAATTACCTAATTATTGTTTCAGGATCAGCTAATCCAAACATTTTGAATTTCAAACCAGTGTCATTGCTATGTCGTGGTATGTTTATGATATTGTGGAGAGCTGTGGCTAGAATGAGGGGAACTAGATCTCCGACGGCGGTGTTGTAGTTACGGTGTACTGCTTACTGTTAGATTTGGAACGAAAGAACTCGCTGTAATATTGGAGGTTTGAGTATAATTCTTCACTTACGTATTCGAGTAGTTGGCTGATTGTTAATCGTTGATTGTCCTATGAGCGACAGACTGTGTTGGATGCTGTATAGGAAGCAGTGGCAATCACCCGAAAAGCGTTTTACTGAGAAACTTGGATTTGTTTCATTTATAGTATGACAGCTTTCTATATACACTACTATAGTCAGTATGTATCTGTCAGAGGAATCTTTTGTTTTTGTCCCATGCAGGTTACAAATTGTATTTCCATAGCTTTGAGGATTCTCTGTTTTCGTCGTCAATCGCATAAAATAGGGTGTTCTTAAAATGTACTTGTATTACTCTGATATGAGTAAAATATATATATATATCTTTATGTTTACACAATTATCTTAAAACTCTCTTAGTAACAAAATAGTCGTAAATTATGATATACAACTCCCAAAAGTGTAAAAATAGATGTTTTTACTTTCAGTACTAAGCGTGATAATCAAAATCGAAATTCGAATTCAACTGGATATCTAACAAACTATTTTAAAATTCAAAATCTACCGTATCCATTCATACTCACTGGAGAAATTATTGAGATATTCTAACATTAAAATTGTATGAATATTCTAATAATAAAAGTTAATTTAAAGATTTCTACAAGGATAACCTACACAAAAATGGCAATTTAGGACGTGATTTTTGTTGTCTATGTATAGTCCTACCAAACAGCATATTTGGACTTTTGGGTACCAGTTTGAGCAACCAATGTTATTGTACATTTTCTGAAAGCGTATGATCCTAGGATCATTTTGATGCATGATAACCTTTTGTAAAGAGTAGCTTTCATGGGATACGGCCATTTTACTAATTTTCTATGTTAAAGAATAGGACACATTTCTATGTTTTTGACACAATTTTCGTGAAAACGGACATTTTATAGAAAAAAACAATTATAAATAAGTTTGAATACATTTATGCATATCATTTTGTTCCTCAAGTGTTTTCTACACAATACAAGGGAAATTAGAAGAATAAGTCATACCATTAGCTTGAGAACTAATTTTCAAATCTTTATAGAAAATAAATGGTATGACTTATCCATCTAATGTCACTTGTATTATGTAGAAAACACTTAGAGGAACAAAATGATATGCATATATCTATTCAAACATATTAATAGTAGTTTTATTTTCTCTAAAATGTCCTTTTTCACGAAAATTTGGTCAAAACCATTAAAAAGTTTCCCATTCTTTAACATAAGAAATTAGTAAAATGGCTGCATCTCATGACAGCTACTCTGCACAGAAGGTTATCATGTATTTATGAAATCCTTAGTATAAGACCTTTAAAATGTGTATAATAACCTTGGTTGCTCAAACTGGTACCAAAATACTTCTTGGCAGAAAGACTAGTATTGCATCAAACAATTCGCTTACATTCTGCTACCAATACCTATTAACACTAAAAGTAAATATGTAGTCTAAAATCAATATAGATATCGAATACAACGGGATATTTATGATTAAGCATCAATGCAATTTACAACGTAAACCACTAACAATTGTTATACTTAAGAAGTCAAATTTCCAAATATATTTGAATATGTTCTTCAGTTCCTCATCTGCTCCCTGTCACTGGTGACGTTTGCGGTGGACAAGACACTTCCTCAAAACCGACTACAGTTGACCTTCACACTGGTTCTCACGCTGGTCGCCTTCAAGTTTGTCGTCAATCAATGTCTCCCCAAAATCTCATATCTAACCTACCTTGTAAGTTTATCGTATATAACTATATTAGTAATATTGGAAATCAACTCAAAACGCGAATGTCAAACTCGCATAGCTTTATACAATGCTTATATGTAGTAATAGTTAGTAATAGTAGTAGTAGTAGTAGTAGTAGTAGTAGTAGTATTAGTAGTAGTTGTAGTAGCAGTAGTAGTAGTAGTAGTAGTAGTAGTAGTAGTAGTAGTAGTAGTAGTTGTAGTTGTAGTAGTAGTAGTAGTAGTAGTAGTAGTAGTAGTAATAGTAGTAGTAGTAGTAGTAGTAGTAATAGTAGTAGTAGTAGTAGTAGTAGTAGTAGTAGTAGTAATAGTAGTAGTTGTAGTAGTAGTAATAGTAGTAGTAGTATTAGTAGTAGTAGTAGTAGTTGTAGTAGTAGTTGTAGTAGTAGTGGTAGTAGTAGTGGTAGTAGTAGTAGTGGTAGTAGTAGTAGTAGTAGTAAATAACCCGAATTTTCCGATAATGAATTATCCAATTGGCAGACGTTTCATGCATATGTTTTTATTATTAGATAATTTAATATATCCCCATTTTTAAAATGAGAAATGTCTGTCTATTTTTCAAATTTACCAAATTCCAATATATCAAAACATCGCAAAAATAACATCGCTTAATTTCCAAACATTATAAGTTTTTTTATTAAAAACAACACTAACATGACAGCAATCAACAAATGAAATATGTATATATATGCAAATACTTGGTCAGAATTAACAGAAACCGACAAATTGACTAATTTGTAGAAAATAAAAACTTGACGAATGTAGGTAAACATTTTATTGTAAAGTTTTCAATGTGACATGAATAATAATGCATTAAGTGTATAAGTAGTTAAAATACAGTTGTATGAAAGGTCTACTATTATATTTATTACTTATAAAAGATGTTCGCATAATATTTCTTGATCGTAAAAAAATAGACATTGTTAAGTAAACATGATAAATAATAATATAATACACACATTAAATAGCATTTGTTCTTTTCGATATTTTCAAACGATAATCGCTACGGCTATGCATATAATACAACATATATTTTGACAGCTTTTATGTATATAACTATTAGTTAGGATATTACATTTTACATAGGAATTTTATTCGGCCTATTTTACTCTACTCTTTTATTGTATTTCAGGAGTCAAACAGTATATTAAAATGCTAGATCAATAAACGTTAGCAACATTATCCAGGAAGGAAAGTTACCTCAATGACTGACTAATTACAAAAAAAATATTATGTTGATTTTACGAAAATATAAATAATAAGTACCTACATATATACATAAGTTAACAACCTATGACAAACATGAAATATTTAGGGTGCGGAAAAAATACAGTTGTTAGTGCATCTAACTAACTAAAAATAATGTGAAGGCTTAATTAATATTGAACTAAACATTAAGGAAAATATACTCATGAGAATTTAGCGGTAATTATTTCATATGTTCATGTACATATATAATTATTTTAAAAATGTCAAATAATATTTAAAATAATTCGAGGCATGTTGCATGTTGAATATTATATATATATATAAGCAATAATTAATAAATACTTCAATGACATAGTATATGTTTTCATCTTATTCGGTTCAATTTTTTTGTTATGTTATTATTTTTACAAATTTATCCTTTAAATATATTTTAAATAAGAATTTTTTAATGATATTCAATTAAAATATTTCACAATACCAAATAATGTATGTTATAAAACTTATTTAAGCTATATTTTAAAATTTCGATATTTTTAACACTAGTAGGAAAACAAATAGACGTACACAGGTGCCGTTGAAGATGAAATTTATGCTACTATACTTAAATAAATGATATCAGGTTTTAATTTGTAGGCAACATGTGCCCCTCCCCAATGCATGTTGTTGAAGCACATCTGGCACGCTATGTTGAAAGATCACTAAACGTTGATAATTTTATTTAAACAGAATATCTATCTAATAGTTATAAATATTGTGCCACTATTAAAATTCTACTAAAATACGTTCAAACACTCTTTTATATATGTAGGTAGATATAAGTGAACCAACTGGACTATTAAATGTTTATTTATACAAGAAGCAATGTACATAAAGTACATATTTTAAAGAGATGTATTATGCGCAAAGATGTATTACTGATCCTACTAAGTAGTTCGATAACTTATAAATTCAATTTAAAATCTGCTATAATTAATTTGTTGCGCTATACTCGTTTTACATATACCTGTATCTAAGCTCTGTTTATAAAATGTTCAAAAGTTATAGCTGTTCAGTGTAGTGGGTATATTCCTACTGCTTAAAACTATCACTCAAAATAAATGAAGTTCATGAACTTATATTTTATTTCATATAGATTACTATTTGTTTCTAAATTACATGCCTATCTCTCAGCCTGTAATAATGAAATACCTATTTCAACAAAAGTACATAAAATATTACATAATTCCTTCTAAAAATTAAGCCCTTACTATTTTTTGAGATCCCACTTTTGTGGGGAACAAAATAGACAAGGCACTGAATTGATTTAAATCCTCACCCCTTTTCTGTCCCCCTCTCCGTCGGCGTGATCAAGGACAAGTACGTGATCTCAAGTCTTTTTATTCTTACGTTAATCTGTCTTTGGCATGGCCTAATTGTTGTCATCGAGAAGATCGCCGAGCGCTTCCACACGCCGATCTCACCGGTAATGGAAATCTATGTGATCATTGGAATGGCGCTTGCTTATGCGGCCTACAATGTTGGCTTTATGATTATGATTTACTGCGTGGTGAGTATTAGATTAGATAGATTTGTGTATATGATAAATTTAATATAATGGTGTTTATGGATAAAGGTGGTTTTATAAACAAATATATTTATTTTCTGAATCACAGAAATTGCAATCAACAGTTGTTTATAAATTACAAATATTGAAAATAAACACATGCAAACATCAAAATAAAACATTCGAAAAACGTGTTACTAAAGGATGTTGTCCAAACTTACTAAACTAAGTGGTTTTAGATAATGCGAAATTGTTTTCGAACAAGTATGTTATGAGGAAAAGTTTTAATATAAAGTATTAATATGCTTACGAATATGATTTTTTGAATTAAAATAAACGACTTTAACGCATATAATATTAAAATGATTGTACTATTTAAACATTTTAAATTAGTTCTTCAATAATGAAAGAAAAGGGTTTATGAAATGAAAATATTCTACCATTTTTGGACTTATTTTTCCCAGCGGAAATGTGTTGCGATCTTGTTTTGTATGTATCATTATAGATAATTATTTTATAGATATCTAAAATTTGTTCATAGTTATGATCAAGTTAGAAGTTGAATAAATTTAAGATTAAAAATAAGAACGTACATGCATTTTTGTAAACATTGATATATTATAAAAAGTATATAAAGATTATAAAAATATTAGTAAATATAACGACTTAATTGTTAAAATAGAATAAAAAGAAAACATCTGTAATTCAATCATAGAGTTTTATTTTTATATTGGTAAATAGTATGGCAGGAGTCCATAAGCTCACATCTCCCCGCAGCTCATCTAATCAAAGTTGAGTACAGACTCAGCCAATAGCACGACTGGGAAAGTATAAAAAGAACGCGCGCGATTGTTCCAGCTCATTTTGTTTTCGCTAGTGAACGGTCGTCTCCTTATTCCTCTCTCTCTCGCATACAATTACTACAAGAAGATACATTGTATTATAGAGCCATAACACCTACCGAGGGATGCCTACTATCAGGCGCGTCACTAGACCTTTACGATTGGGGGGGGCGGATACATTTTTGTCAAAAGGGCAGTTTGACATACTTATGAATGCTTTTATAAGGAAAGTGCAAAAATGCATTTGCTAAAAAAAAGGTTAGAATGTTAATATATACATACATTACCTTTTAATACTTTTAGTTTTATATATATATTCACGTATTACTTATTTAAATTTACCTAAATATAATTAATAAAATATATTAAGCATATTTATAGATAATTTCCTAATGAGTAACATATATATTTAGAAACATCATTAGCTATAAATAAATATTGATGATATTTTTAAGCTGGGACCGGTTGGCTACCAGTCTACCGCAAGGTCTAATTTATCTTAAAACAACCAAGGTGTGATCAAATGATCACCTCACTCTATGCCATAAACATTGAATTTATGAGAATATTTGACATTTTCGATATCAATGGGGAACAATAATTCTATGGTTTTAGAAGGAAACACTAATCAATTTGAATCGTTTAACTAATATATGTGTTTAAAAATGACAAAATGTCTTTGTTTTTTAAATTAATTAAAAATATATCTTTGGCTTTGTTGTAAATCGTTGAAAATGCATTTTTGTACAAGATATTTTATAATCATTGCTTCACATTTTTATAAAATACATTTTTTACATATGTATATATAAACATATTATGTTTATTTTGTGTAGTATTTTATACAACTTCATACGATATATATACAAGTTTGTGATCACTAAAATATATTATACTTTTAGCCAGTATTTATGTAGAATATATATATTTTTTTATACACATTATCATTTCGAAATGGAAATGTACTTAGAATATTCTGTAAAATATAACTTATATAATCACAAATTACACATCAGTTATAAAGTACATATACATATATATACAATACAGTTCCAAACTCATTTAATAAAAAGCTGACTATATTAAATCGAATTTTCTGTTGTTAGACAGAGAAAATAGATCCACCAAACTATCAAGGTTTAGTAGTTGGAGAATGTCACTCTCACAAGAGGAATCCATGAGTGCTCGCAGACATTCTGATCCAGTCGTTGAGCGCAATCTTGTTTTGATCAGTTTTAGTTTAGAGAAGCTCCTCTCAGCTGAAGCCGTTGTTACTGGTAGGATCAGAAATATTTGATATAGATATATACAGTCATTTTAATTTAATGGTAATTACCATTAAATAAAAATGATTGTTTGGTCAACATTATTAACCTGATTACGAGAGTCGGGATCCACACTCTGTTCAAAAGTCCCTTCTTAAGCATCCAAATGTACCTTAAGGAATGGTATTATAATTTGATTCACATTAGTGAATAACGAATCGAATCCGAGTCAACGCGGGATTACTTACATGCAAATATTGGATGGATAAAATTCGCCACGCAAACACAACGGTCCACATTTCTTAATGATAAGGAGTAAGGCACTGTGTGAGCTATACAAGGCTACACCTCTACTGCAACATACCTTCCGCCTAAATCAGATATCTATGACAGGAAGGTGCAATGACAGCCTCTCGTGTGGTCACTGACATCGAGTGAAGTGATAACCCGAAAGGAAAAAATGGATATTAATTGGCCTACGCTCCCACAGGAACAGATATCTTCTGGGATGCGGGAAACGAAAAGAACATAATAAAGATAAAGAAAACATGATGGACCGGGACGCGTCAGTGTCATTTAACAATGCAATGGCATATTATGAGACAACACGAAGAAAGTGACTACGTGGTAAGCCTCAAACTAGGCGTGGTGCAGATAAGATATGCAGTAACGCCTTATTTCTAATATACCCTGCTAAGTAGTAGGGAAGGAGCAGCACGAAACCAGTCACGTGACGTGCGGGGGCGGGGGGGGTGGTGAGTCATGCTCAGATGCACTTTGAGGCCGGTGCACTTGGGTACGACTGCACCTTACTGAGTGGGAGGAGGGGGGGCGTAGTCTCGACCAATCACGATCGAGTACGTCCAGCCAATGACAGAACAGGAAGAGTATAAAAAGAATATGCGCGCCTTTTTTTTACTATTTAAACAAAACTCTTTGCGCCAAATTCAAATTTAAAAGTGCGTGGGATTTTGTGGGCGCCAAATTC
>JAYRBW010071106.1:0-26573 GCA_036023295.1 Invenusta paracnida | reverse complement strand
ATTTTTTTAAAGCATTTTTAAAATTAAATTCGAAATCTACATGGTCGAATTACCTTGTCTGTAAAGTTTGATAGATGTATACATTCAAATGCGCCAAGTGAACTCTCTTGGTATTAATACTCTATGAATGTAACCACATGACACGAGTCCTTCAATTTGTCACGTTCTAGTCAGCAATTATATAGCTTTGGTTCGATGCAGATAAACTATTTTCGTATTCACTATATTATGTCATTTTGGCCAAAGTAGCACGAAACATACCTATCTGGTTTACCTTGTTTACTCCTTCAGTTGAGTAAAAGAACTATAACTACATATATTTTGAGACGATACAGCGTGTCAGAAATTTGAGAATTATTTGACTGACTTACTAGAACTACTCATCCAAACCGACGTAGTTATATCATATGACTGCATAACTTTCATTTATTTTAAATTAAAATTATTCGTTTGGAATTTGCATTTGAAGATCTTAATTGATATAAATTGAAAACAAATTTCAAAATAATTAACTGCGTATTATCACAAAATATTCCCGAAATTAGTTTAAATGGATAAAAATTGTTCGTAGAATATGTATAACGAAATAGACAGAACTGTTTTTATCTTTTAATATTTAATAAATATTTAAAAAATTTAAATAAATAGAAACCGTATTTAGCGTTTTTCATAACTTTTCTTTTCTTCATTTCTATAAATTTTGAAACATTTCTTCCTCTTGACTTTTTTTCCAGTTGATCATCCTTCTTGTGCCACCGATTCGATGGGCAAGCGGCACTCTCTGCTCCTTGGCAATACTACCGGTTTTAACCATTTGGTTATCACTAGCAATACCGGCCCGCCTGCCTACGGGGCTCTCACCGGTAATGGCTCCCCGCCAGTTGTCAGCCGCCAGGACGGCGGTTTGTACCACACTATGTCGGGGGACTCGACCGGTGCTGATCCGTATCATACCCACCATCCCCACCACCAACATCAGAACCACAGTCAACTGATGATGAGTGGGGGGACCCTCCGTTCTATGGGGGGAGGGGTCAACGGAGGAGCTGGTGGTGTTGCTATGACTACCATCACAGGCGGCAGTGGGTTGCGATCCCCGGTGCATCATCAGCAGGCCCATATGATGCCGTCTTCCTTTGTGCCGACAACAACTGCCTCCACTTTCATCTAGACCATGTACAGAGTGTTACAGATCTTTTCACCGCTAAAATACTGAAATTATCAATAAAGAAAAGTATGTTTTATTGGCAATAGATATTATTCCCTACTCAAAAACATAGCAGCTATACTGAACAAAATAGACCAATCTGTTTGACACCTTGAAGTTCGGACCACGAAATCCTTTTTGCTTTGTGGCAATGTCAGATCTATAAGAAACTAAATCTGTAACAATGAGTTTAATTACAGAGCGCATTTTTTCAACTTCCACGCTAATATTAAGTCAATTATGAATAGAAATTAATTTAGTTAATATTGAATTGAATTGTTATTTAGTGAACATTCTATACATTCTATGTAATATATCTACCTCTTCTCCAGTATTTATATAGTATTCTGGAATAATTTAATATCCATCGAATGATGTTCTCGATGATTAAGATGTTGTGTTTAGTGGTCGGGAGATTTGTAACACCATGTTTGTTTATATAGGCATCCATCATGCACAGTGCTCTCTATCTCTCTATATAAATTATGTATATACATAACTACATTAATACTTTATCTACTGCTACTTGCTAATTATATTATTGTATATACATATATTATTATAGATACCTTACAAAATACCACTCTTGTGAACTTTAACTATTAACTCAACGTGACCATAAATGTATATTATACACAATATACCAATATATATATAATAATGTAATATAATATATGTAAGTCCAAATGTACTGACTCGTGCAGACCTATCAGTGTTTTTGTATGTACCTATAAAAGATGCGAAGATATTGCTGCCTATTAATCCTTATATATACCTATACATATGCATTTAAATAAGATACTGGCGTCATGAGACTTCAATTCGTCTATATTTTGTATATAAATTTAAGTTTTCATACTTGTCATCTCTAAAATATGTTTTAGAATCATTGCATGTTTTAAATTCTAATTAATTTGAAACTGCTTTTTCACATTAAATATTAAGCTGTCGTGAGTTAAAGTTGAACTATTTATATTGTCAAATTGAAACCATACAACTTTAATGTGTAGATACAATTAATGCTTCAATAATTAAATATATTAAAATGAAACTAAAATAAATAAAACTTCAATAAAACTAATTAAGTTGTAAGAATTCAGTAGTTTGATGTAATATTATTTTAAAAATACAATTTAATATATTAGTTGCTATAAAATCTATTAAATATTAGAATTCGTTTTGCTTCTATTTTGTATAACAAATTATAACTAAATATGGAATTATGGAAAAATTAAATATATACTTCATATAAAATTAGATTTTAATAACTATTTCAAATGTTATTTACTTATTCAAAATGGAAATTAAAAAATTAAGTTACCTCACTCAGTATCTATTATCAAAATATATTAATGCAAAATCATAGTATCATAAATTCTGTGCCTGTTCTTGCTATTCATTCTTCCTATGGCGTATATTGGATTTTATTAAGCATATTTATGTCGTTGTTTGTATAAGACAATCACATATGATGTTTAAGAACCACAGAATATTTTCATGAAGAAATTGAACACACTTTGTGTGCTATACATTGGGACAGTCTTTTTTACTTACTCAATGTGCTTCATCCGTTAATATAGAATATTGGATTTCTATATTTCGACTTTTTATTTACTATTTTTGTGAAAAACTAATATTAATCAAAAATATTTATCCTTAATATTCTCTCTAGGAAAAATTATTAAAAATGTCCATCCTTTTAATTATTATATGATTATTAATTGATAAATTTATAATATTTCATGTTTTATACATTTACCATATAAATGGAATATTGGTTCATAACTTGCATGATAAATATAATATTATGACGTAATTTTTCATATGCGTATGCATATAACTTAATATTAATTAGTTTTTCCTTTATTGAACTTTATTAATAAATCATTTTAAAGTAATTTGGTCATATAATTTAAATCAAAATCAATGTGATATAAATTAATTAAATTTTGTTTTAATCTTTGTGAATTTTAATAATATAATCAACTTGGAATAAGAATTTCATTGATTTACCTACAATTTAAGAATGTTGTTTCAAGATTTATCTTTTTTTATGGTTAGCATTTTTTGTTTATGTAAATTTAGAATGTGGTTTATTATTGAACTTTAGTTTCTTGTTATAAAGATCCCTTGATACATTCTGATTAAAACATTTTCTTAAGTTTACAATTTGTTGCATAATTTATTTGTATATAAATCATTGTTTATGTTCTTACACAGACTCAATAAGAAAATATAACATTCTTTATCGTTAAATTATTTGATTCAATTTTAATGTAGTTTGAAATAATGTTTTTTGTTTTTATATAATAGCTATATACACTGGCATTTCAAATGATGGTTGATATTGTTATTATTGCCACCATCTTACAATTATTACTGTACAGTTTTCATGTATTTAAATCTTTTGTACTATGTCATACGTTTTTTACAATAAAGCTTTCGTATTCTGTTTTTATTTGAAAAAAATATTTTAGGGTAATTGTTTCTTAAAATATAATAAGATCCTGGTTTCTACTAAAATACGAGTATGTACAGAATATTGTACATATTATTAAAACTATCAAATAATACTAAAATAAAAATAATTATCACACATTAATGATTTTAAATAACACCAATTTTGAGCAAATATCTGCAGATGCATATTTGAAATATTTTATTAATACACATAGCTTTAGTCAAAACATAAAACTTGGAATAAATGTTACCAATAAATTAATAGGATTTGGTAGATTATTTGTTTATTTATTTTCAGGTGGGTTCTCAGAATTTCTAAGAACAATTGTTGCGTTATTATAAATAGTAAAAGTAACAAATAAAGTTGTAACCATGTAGGCTTTATTTTCTGAAGTAACCTGATGATTGAGGGCGGTTTCGTCAGTGACCGACGTCTAAATAAGATAAAACTCTATTTATAATTATACAGATTTCTCAATTATTTAGCTTTTTCTGTTCAGATCTTATCTCTTTCTTTCGAATCACATCTTAAAAGTTATATTGTTGGATTCTTAAGGTCATTTCATTTATCAGACTTTTGGTATTATGTTTAATTGTAGTGTTTGAGTAGTTATACCGTGCAATTTTGTTTTCAATATTTCAAAACCAACTCTAGTTCCTTTCGTATGTTCTGTGGGTGTTCTTTCTCATTGATTTATATAATTAAGTGTCTTTCAATTTCCTCACCTTTGTTTTCAGTGTACTTTTAAATTAATGGAATTGAATTATATATTGCTTTAATATACACGGTTATTCATACATCTATATTAAAAAAGTTACAAAAATTTATATTAATTTCGAAACTGTTGGGTTCTTAAAGTCTATGCACACCAAATGCAGCGTGGTGCGTTAAAAATCCAGTCTATACCGAACGCGTAACACAGTAGCAAAAATCGATACACTCTCTGCAAACAATCTATATACATATAAACAGAGAAGAATGGGGATAGTATACTGAGTCGGGAAAGTACATAGGCATCATAGCCTTTGGCGAACCCTAACCTCATCAGTGAGCCATGGTTAATATTGGTTTTGATGCGCCGCGCCGCGATACGTCCGGTGTGTGCATAGACCTTTAGTCTACATATTTTAAACTGTTACGCTTGTAGTTTTCTATTTGGCATTTCGTTCATACAATATGAATTTATTAAAAATAAATATAATACCGTAAGAACTCTATGCTAATGCACATAAAGATAAACGTAAATAGGTATATTGTTATATACGTAAACCGAATCTTACAATTATTGTATTTTCTTGAAAGATTCATACTGCAGACAATGAAATATGTATACTATATAGTATATAGTATATAGAGTATAGTTTTATAAATAACGTTATCCTTAAATAATGTATTTAATTACTTATATGTAACAGCTTTAATGGATGCTTAAGCCGAATCTTTTATCACATTTACAAATCAGTTTTTATATTAGTAGTTTCTAACATAATTACATTGTTTCGGATATCAATGACTAACAATTATAAACTTTGATAACATTTCTTAATATCTGAATATTTAATGTTTTCATTTTGTAATAATTCGATAACACATTCCATTTTATCATATAAGTATTACGCATAACACACTCAACACTTAAACAAGTATTGAGATAATAATTTGTAATATTTTTCTTTGTTACAAATAATAATTTAGATTGCACTATATTATTAAAGATTCTATTAAATAGTAAAATAACAATAAACAAAATAAATATAAATAAGAAAAGAAAATACGGTTTCTTTTATTTGTATGGACACCAAAATCGTTTTTGACAATTGAAATAATATTTAAGAATCAATTGTAAAATTGTACGCCCCTGTGTTACATAAAGAAAGATGATAACTTACTTAAGATTTACATGATATATACTTTTTGATTTAACGTTATACGTAAAGCAGATTTGTGTCATACAAACAGAAATAGTTATTAACAATCTTATAAGTCAGAGAATCAGCGTTTTACAATTTAAAATGAAATTAAGATTAAAAGTTAAACATTTAATGATCTAAATACGAGTGATAAATATTTATGCTAAGATTGTTTTTGAATAAGTAAATAAGCTGTTCACGAAATAAAAAGAGAAGGCTTAACCAGAAATGGAATTCAAAAACAAGCTCAGGGGTTTTATGATTCAATTTAAGAGAAATATTAAGCTCTATAAATAAAAGAAGTTTTATGTAGATATTTTAAAGAATTCAGGGGAAGCCATTATCATAAAATGTTTATTCTAAAATTAAAACTTAATTGTGAAATATTGACTAATTAGTCTGACACAAATATATAGGGATTTACTTTCCATTAATGCTGCAAAAAGATTGATAGAAAGCCTTCATTAGAAGGCCTGTAAAAGTTTATTACAGTAAAATGGAGATATTACATTTAGTAGCATTGTACCATATAGGTAAAGTTACAATGATAGCTCAAATAGACAAAGAGTGAGAATCAGTTTCAATGAAAAGTTTTAATTTGTATGGGATAGATTGAGTAATTAAAAAAGATTTAAAGTCAACAGACTCTGGAAAAATACAAAAAAAATAAATATCTGTATTTGTTTTCAATTTGTAGCCATACATTTTCAAAAATAGCAGGAAAAGTTAGACCGAGGGGAAAAAAATTAATTTCAGTTTTCATCTAAAAATGTTAGTTTCACTTTTGAAAAAATTTAGATCCAGTACATACTATATGCTTAGAAAATATTTATTCAGATATTAATTGCTCAATGTAAGTAAGACACTTCTTTTTGTAAGACACACTAATTGTTGTACTATTATTTAAATGCTTTCTCATCAATTATACATTTTGTCATTTTACACTGTTTTTTCGTTTTTATTTGGCTTAATTCACCCTGTTTAATATATATAGATAGAAAGAAAAAAATAGCCAGTTTATCCATATAAATAATCTATTTCAGTTATATAACAAGTGCTAGTAAGATATCGCACTACTACAGTTGTAAATGTTTACATTAAATAGCGGAACACATAAAGTGTTCTTTCACAGTCGTTTCGGATACTTGAGGTCTTAATGTAGAATTGTTAAACATCTCAGGCACAACGATAAGTATCTAAGCTATAAATAGTAACATAGTTAGGATAGCTCCAAAGAGAGCAGTAAATGTATGCATTTATCTATCAATAACAGGACTTATAATAGGACCTAAAATTACACAGACAATATTATAGATGATAATTGTTGTGAACATTTGCAGACACAGACCCATTATGGCGATAGGTTATCCCAAAATTGACGAATATATGGCTATAGTTGCACCTTTGAAGCGTTGTAAAGGTCTAGGTAATTTTCAACCAATGTGTATGAGTCCAAATTTTTCTGTCCGATTTCTGCCATAGGTATTGTAGCATGAAGGTGTGTGCCAGCTTTTTATGAAATAGTTCCAGTTTCACACTACAGAACATCGATTCCCGTACAATATTATGTTAGTAGGTAAGTAATGGTTTCATATCTGTATAGTTAGATACCTCCTCTGTATCCGAGTCGGATTCACAATCGAAACCGAAATCGCGTTGAGTCATGATACAGAATCGCACCTCTATACTACTGAGGAATGTTTCATTATTTTGTTTGGTAAGTTGTTTTATCAATGTTTTTGAAATTCTTAGCCAATAATTCGCAAGACTTATCATAATAATACCTATAGCTAACGAATTATCGAAATTTAATGACTAAATATAATGTTTTCAAATATTTCAAAATGTGTGCCTTTTTTATATTTTGATATTCATATTCATGTATAATTACTAATTGTATTTTTATTTCAAAAGAGAGAATTTCAATGAATTGACTTTTACATAAATTATAACAAGATGCCGATTTATACTCAAATAGGAATATGTACAGAACATTATGAATTATCAAAACTATTAAATAAGCTAAGACTAATTATCAAAATTATTTATTCAAAATAGAAATATCCGCAAACGCAATTTTGAGGAAATATATATTTAAAGTTTAATTTTTTTCAAATAGTTCATTAATACACATAGCCTCAGGGAAAATATAATATTTAGAAGAAATGTTATCATTAAATCAATAAGATTTGGTATATTATTGGTTTAAGTGTAGCTATGTCAGCTATTACGTCATTAATTATATTTTGTCGGGGTGTGAGACAGAACATAGGAATTCTAACTCTAGATACTCCTCTTCGATGTTACTATATTAATGCATTATTATTTGTTTACATAAGACTTTCGTTAACAATTCGGACATTTACATTTCTAATTAAGCAGTTACTGTAATTACCAACAAATAGTTTGTGACATTAATGATAAAGAAAAGCCATTAACAATTATATCCGTCTATATAATTACATAAAATAGGATAATTATTGTACACAGAAAAGATAAATTTATATTTACAGGATATGTGAATTACCATAAATGATCTTTATAAAAAGATACGACTCTCTTGCTGCATCAAATTGATTTCAAATAAATGGCAATTTTTCTTAATTTACAACAGCATCGCCGAGAATTTCCTTTAATTTATCTTCATAAACTTGTAAAGTATGATCATTTTTGTTATATAAAAACCTACGGCAGTAAGCTGTTAGTTCATGCACTTAGAAAGGCATAGGATATTACAAGATTCGACGTGTTTGTAACAATATACGTACTACTTAAAAACTATCTAATAGTTTAAAATAATACTTATTTTACCGTGTAGTGTCGCTAAAAATGAATCAGTATGTCAGTTTTGATACTTGTAGTTATTATAAACCCGAGTTTTTTATGCTCAAAAATGTTTTCGTCAATCTGCTTCTTCTTTTTATTTTTTAGACACAATAACAACCTGTCATAAATATTCAGCGATTTCCATCACATTTTGAAAATATATTGGAAATAATTCTTAGATAAGAAAATGATAGCAACCGTTGAACAGGGTCTTCTATTTTGCATAGTAACAACTGTTTTACAGCTATGTGTTACATACATTCATTTTATCTTGGAGCTTAAATTAATCAGTATGTTAAATTGCATACTCAAAGATGTAAAGTAAACTATAGTTAAGACATTTGGGAAGAAAAAATTATATATCTTGAATTATAATACATTTTTGCCAAATAGTATTAATGACGAAATTATGTTAATTTATTACTAATTTATTTAATTTTAATTATTTATTATTAAATATATACTCATTTTAATCAAGTCAAAGTGGCTGTTAACAAATTCATCTTCGTTAGAAATGAGTGCATTATAATAAGAAGTTTAACTTATGCAATGTATTTTTTATAAGTGACACATCTTTAATTATTAGTCCATGGCTACGAGTATATTCAATTTTATTGCTTCATTTACTTATTCAAATATTATAATCATTTCCATTTTGTAAAGTAAAACAGCTTTATTATGGTGAATATAAAGTGGTGAATGTTTATAAATAATAAATACATATTTTGAAATGATGTAACATGTTACAAAATATATCTGACTGAAAATATTCCCAATTCAACTGGTGGTGTCTTAATATAAATGTAAGTATATCTCCACCACTAGTTGTCGATTCGAAAAGATGTCTTATTTCCCTTAAATGTTATAATGACTTTGCTATAAAAAAAATAAGTTTTATGACTAAAGGTTTATGTCTTAGTTCTTTTCTTCGTTTGATCAGACCCCGCTGATGAATTCAATCAAATGACTAGTAAAAATGTACGAATTATTATTTTATTATAATAAGAAGTGTATAAATAAAAGTATATTACATATTATGCATCTACTTGTTAAAGTAAGAAACTTTAGTAACATTTGTTGATCTACTCTTTAAGACGCTCTTTAAAAGCTAGATATCATACATTTTGAATGAATTATTACATTTTTAGATATTTTCCCATAATTATAATCTGTTAATGTCAACATAAGTTATGCCATATACTGTATATCTTATTTATATAACACATACTAATATTTTTTAGAATCATTTTAATTTTGAAATTAATTACAAGAAAAAGCTATCTTTTTAAACACTAATTATATATTGATCGATATTTAAAATTTCTTTAATTTTGTTTAATTAATACAAAAAGTTGAAATCTATTTTAAGATTAACAATTATAAAATGATTAATAACTATACATATTTTAAAAGTTTAGCATGTACATTATTTACTAAAATTATACATTATACCTGGAGGCATATTCCCTTGTGATTTATTGTCTTTACTTATATTATAAAATATTTTGTTAAAAAACAAGAAATAAATAATAGCATTTCATCCTATCAATGTTAAGGTTGCATGCTTATATTATGTATCTTTTAAATAAGTAATATTATGTTATACTTACATATATATGTTAACGTACTGTATGCGTATACATAAGTTATATTTCCGTAATAATAGAATATGCTAAATAGTCTCAAAAACCAATGTATAAACCAACTAAAATGTAGAATTGTCTGAATTTATTTTATATTAAAATTATTCCATAAATGATAGAAAAATGTATTGCATTATCCTAATCACAAAAAATCTAAAATAAACTTTGAAATAATGGTGGCAAAACTGGGGTTTTCGGTATTTTGTTTCAAAAATAACAAGTTATAAAAATAGATTATATATCGTCGCCGTAACGGTAAAAGAAGATATGATTGCTGATTAAGGGAAGATTTAGCATTTTGTCTGTACATCATATATTAAAATGATAAATCTTTTTTTTAAAGACAGCTATTGTTCAAAAAGTAAAATAGCTATTGTATCATATTATAAATAATTGAAACGATAAAAGGAGATATGTGTAAGTCTACCTATAATTTAATACAATTTACCTACTATTATATGTGTATGAGGAAATGGTAATATGATAAATACCCTCGTCAAGGTGTATATATCTAATTAATTACGGATTAATAATGTATGTACCCTATTTTATTCGTACAGTTGATATATAAAATTGTGTCATGGTTATCAAATTAATTACAGGTATATATTATTATAACATTGATATTTAGTATATTATATACATTTATTTTGTAATAAAAGACTCATTATATTTTAGTTAACGAAGTTACATAATATAATATTATATTCAATCACGTGTTGATTGAACAACAATCACTAAGAGAGCGTCGACTTTAGGCCGCGCGTGAGCGAGTATCGTCTTTGGAGTGGCAGGCATATAGACACAAACATATCAACTCGAAATGGAGAACTTAAAAAAATTAAGTATAAAAACGTTCTTGGTATATAGATATATGCATCAATTTCTTAATTTTGCTAAATATATCTGCTTTATGTGATATATATTACAGTGATATGTAATTATCATTATGCACAGTTTTAGTTTTTTAGGGATATTTCAGTTAGGGATATACATAAGCTTATCACAACTGTATGAAATTGATTATATACATATATCTCTATATGTATGTATGTATACATGTATATATATTTTAATTGTGGTTATCTATTGATGTGTTAGTGACAAGGAATTCTTAAAAAATAATAATAACACTATAATTAACATTTTATAAAATTAAAAATTACTTAAACAAAAATGTTTAACTTAATTTGTTTATTAACTATTTCTGTTAAGTAGTTTCTTATAATATAAATTGAAGAAGTGAACATTACTACTGATGTAGAAACGAATCCATATATTTCTAAAGAATATTTATAGTTCTGACATTATTCTTCACTGTAACATGTGATACGTTAAAGTTGTGCTAATTTCGGGTGTAAATTTAAATGTATTTGTAAAAACTAATCTTTAAAAATATATACATGTTTTAAAATTTATATTTATATTTTTACTTATACTACACACAGTGGATCAGTACGGTCTTAATAACTCTTAACTAGCATTTATTCGAGGTATTATATTTTAATTAGATTGGATAACTTTTAAAAGAAATCTAATTGGGGTAAATAACTTTTTTCGTCTAACGCTACAGCTTTTGGAAGCAAGCTATGTGTTAATAAAGCATTAAGGTCGTAGGCGTACAAAAATGCGCTTAATTATTTTCTGCACAAAGGATTTCTTTTCAACATTGTTGAATGTAATAAAAAACCAGGTCAATATAATATATATGTGAGTTTCTGAGATATGTATGTATTATTTATTTAACGAAACATATAATGTTGTTATATCTTTAAGTAATTGTGCATAAATTTACTTCTACGTGTGAATATTATTATTATTCACTTCATTAATTAAATATGGAATATAGAGTCGTTTTGTAACTATAGAAATACCTAAATTGAAATGATTAAAATTGAAACTATAATAAAAATTTGAGACCATTCCTGAAATTAATTTATGTAAGAATGTGACGACCAAAGGAGTGTTGTCTATTTTACCTTTGTCTATAACGAAGAAAACAGACATTTATATAATCATATATCCGTTAGATAATTTTAAGGTTATAATGATTATCATATATTATACAATAAAATATTCGAAGTTTTATTTACCTATTCTGCTTAATTAAAATTAAATAATTTAATTACATGTAATAACATTTTTTGTCTTTACACATAAGGAAAAGTGTTAACGAAATCAATATATAATCATGTTTTTTCATTAAACTGTAATAAAAATCATATACCTTTTTTAACAAAAAATAATTTATAAATATATCTAGGCACATATCATAACTATATAACTAACCATTTCTTGGATATTTTTAATTCTCTAATTAGGGGATCCTTTATACTAATACATATATACTAGTATATTATTTACATATTTATTCACATTTATGTATTCCACTTTTAAAATTTTATTTTTAATAATTTTAATTGAACTTTTAAAATGTGGTTTGTAAAACGAAACAAATTTATAGTAAATAGATGTTTTATCATGAAATTCTTGTGTATTTTATTTATTTCAAAACATTCATTACTTATTGTCATTCTATGATTAAAATTTAAGTTCAGATTATTAAAGGTAACATTAAAAACAATTCTAACCACATTTAAAATTTTAAGTTTTGTATATACATTCCATATGTTTTCTTAATAATGTGTCTTTTAAGAAGTAGCTAATATACTGTCATAGTTACGTCTGGACTTTTTCTGAGAGCTAAAAGGGATTCTTATATAATTATATAGATTAGTCGGAAGTAGCTAGATCAGCTATGTTGCACTTTAATAAATGAATTTATTAAACATAAATATAAAAATCTGGTCATACAAAGAGCCATCATAAATATTGACTTAAAGTCACCAGGATTTCATAAGAAGGTATTTTTGAATTGGAGCAATTTTTTTATTTTTGATACAAAACTATTCTACATTATTATATAGATAAGGTATATAGATCGATAAAGCAATTATTGGTAACATATCACTATTATCTACATTACTATTTATTATAACATTTTAAAATTGAAAAAATCATAACATATGTATTAGTCGGTGGCATTAAAATGTAATTAATGTAATTAAACTAGAAATAGATTGTAAATAATTACTTAAATATTCAATTAGCATTATGAATGCATCAGTGGCATGAAAATGTCATAATGTAACTAACATGAATATCATTCTAATAATTACTTAAATATGAGGTTAGCCTTATGAATCCATCCGGGGTAGATTTGCGAGAATTTATAGAAAACAGTCGTAGTTAATGCAGTGCCCGAAGTGAATTTTCACCAATGATAAAGATGATAAGCTTTCGGTAATCATTGATGCGCGCAGCCACGGTTGAAGATGGAAAAAGAGCATTCACACCAACAGCTTGTCTCACATGGAAGTGTACAACCAATTTATATTAGTAAAAACAAATTAGAAAACCCTGTTCTATCACATTGTAGTATTGTTTTAGCCAACGAAGAAGGTCTATGCTCGGGTTCACAGCTTCTCATTTCAATTTCAAAATGTCAAGTTCCAATTGACTATATCAGGATTTGGAAGATCATCGTTATATAGTTGTTTTATTGTGTCGAAAAGTTCCCTGGTGCACTCCTGTTTACACAATACACTCGGAACAATGTAAATTGTTCTTGAGGAAAGTTGGGCAGCATTACTGAAACGAATAATCATTTCGGATAACAACGAATCATGAAAATGTATGGCAAGTATTCAACCATAATATATTTCTAGCATATTGGCAGGCGTATTAACACGATTCGTTCGACTTTTTATCAATTTGGGAAAGAGTTTCATCCACACTAATATGTCTGGCTAAACGATTAGTTTGTTCACAATTAGAACTTTTCATGTGCAATGATCAATGCTACTTCGATTAGCTATATGCTCTAAAAGAGCTTATTAATTCTTAGGAGAATAGTTAAAATAGATAGCTGTATCAGTCATTTTCGCAATAAAACATACTGAATGACAAGTTGTCTGCATGATTATACAATCGATACAAAATATGACTGTTGCAATACATTTATGTTGTTAATATTTTTTTTATAAACGAGCAAAAATCATTCTTTTCATCCGACATGTTTGGTGTTCCATCGAAACACTGCCCTCTATGATCTGATAGACGCAAACCAACTTCATAAAAAAAACGCAAAAATGGAATCGGCTAATGATTTTTCAGTGATTGATGTCAGACTGATAAACCCAACAAAATCTTAGTGTACATCAACAAGCCTTATGCTGTTCACATCAACTGATTATTGCTTGATGTTACTTCATCTGTAATAATAAAATGGAAGGCAGATGATTAGTTGATTTCAGAAATAATATCGGCTTTGATGATGTGTTTTCTAAAAATCCCCCAAAAAATTAATCACGTAGGTACTTTAAAAAATGGGGGGCTTTTACAATAAATAAAATTTCCTCATTATGAGAAATACATATAAAGTTAACAAATGTAGTTCCTGGACTAAATAGAATATAGTATGTTACAAAAGGCTTATCATTAAATAGGTGTCTGATTTGAAAAGAGGGGAGTTAAACCCCAGCAACCCTCTCTAACTGCGTTCCCGACTTCCCAGTGATATCGTAGTAAAAATTATGTGTAAAACTCAGGTGTTTTATGGGATAGTCAATTTGTTTGTGTTCGAAATTTCAAAACTCTAGAACCTAACGTATTAGATGTAACATTTATTGGATATTTTAGCAACTGTCTATATATAATTTTCTTTGAATTCTGTGTTCTTTATAACATTTATTAGAAATATACGCATTTTGAGTAATACAAGAAATGAATCCGGAATTTATGCCACGAAAAAAGTAAATGTCTGTTATAAAAATGTTACAATTTCTAAATTATAACAAAAATATTGAAACAACTATTTAAGAGTAAGATATTTTGTTTTGTGCAGAGGTGTTCATGACTAAACATTTCTCAGAGAAATGACAGAAGTAGATTTCAAAGACTATTTCAATCAATTAATGGAAAATCTGTTTTCTAAGTTACCAAAAAGCATCAAAGTATTTTCTCTAAGAGGAGAATAAATGGAACACTTTGTAGTTGAAATCATATTAACGAATAAACGTGTAAACCTTGTCTTGAAGTCAAATCATAGGGTTGAGTAAAGTGGAGATAAAAGTTTTACCACACACAACCTCCAAAACATGAATTAAAAAAAAGAAGAAAAAAGTACTCTCACAGACATCTAACTAAACCAGACAGTGTTTTCCATTTCATTTTTAAGTTACAAAAATAATATTTGATAATTCGAGAAAAGAACGTTTTAAATATGACGCATGTATGAAATGGATGCAATTCTAAATTTAATGTATTTTGATTTAACTTAAAACTGTTTAAAATTTAAATGACAAATGTTTAAAACAATGGTAAAACATCGATATACATTATTGGAAGTAATTATATAGAGGAACTTAACGTAAATAATAACAGCAATTTGCAAATGAACATGACGTGTTCTTGGGATTAGTAAGCTTTGATTATCTTCAAACTGCCGCCTTTATCGTTCATACACTGTCCTAATGAGAGACAGATACCACGCAATCGGTTCAAAGACGGATTATAAATCAGTTATAAATTGTGCAAATTAATATAAATTATGAATAAGACACACAATATGTACAATAATATAATTATTTTATCAGTTAGCGCGGAACTGCAACTTTCATATGGCCTGTTTGATTCTAGTGTAGCTTCTTAAATTCTCTTCCACAAAGTAACAATATATCTATTATTTAGTATGAAAATTGTATTTGTATTACTACTTACTATTCAAAATCACATATTTGGTAGATGGACATTAGTTTTGTATGAATTATATTATATGTTTGAACATACAGAGTGTTTCACTTGATCCCACCGCTAATTATATCCAAAGATGTGTAAAATAGATTGAGGTCTCTGGATTTGACAGAGGTTCCAAAAATCGGGTTACAGTTATCAATATTTCCAAGTTGAGGAAATCGATGTTTTCGAATTTGAAAACATTGCTCTCTTCTTTGATCGAGGCATTGACTTTGGTCTCACGTTTCTGTGTTATTCGTTGTGGCGTCAAATTGAAACCCTAATTAGTTCCTTTTTCAGATTCCAGTGCTCCCCTAAAATGGGGAAATGGTCATAACTTTTGAAGGAAGTGGAAATTGTGCAAAGTGTTGTTGGAAGACGTTGTTTTATAATTGGGTTTAGTTTGTGTCTTGAAAATTTCATCGAAATCGGTTGGATATTGAGTCGATATATTTTTAGGCATCATTTAGGCCTGCCTCGTCAAACTGGTTTTTTAACTCTGCGGAACTTAATCCTAACTTTAAAAATAAATGAATCTCAAACTCTTCACAGGTCGAAAGAGAAAATTAAAATAAAATCTAGATAATTTATATATAAATTTTTAGTTAACTATTATGTTCATCAGAGAAACAGATTTTTAATTAATTTATGTTCATCATAGAATAAAAAATTTAGCGGCGGGATCAAGTGAAACACCCTGTATTTGTAATAAAGTGTGACAACAATTATAAACTTTTATATGTTATCATTACAAACTATATATAGTTTTAGGAATGATTTCGAAGGTAAATTTAATAGATCAGTTCGACGACAAACTGTTCGGGATATTGTGAAGCGATTCGAAGACACGAGTTCAAGATCGACAACGAGCGGGTAGACCTCTATCAGTGAATACCGATTACAATCGTCAAGTGGTGCAATTGAAACTGTAAATCAAGAACCGTATAATTCAACAAGACTCAAAAGACCTGCACATCAAACGAACAAGCATCCAAAACATAATCGAAAACCTTGGGTTGAAAGTATGGCGACCACGGCTGGTGCAAGTATTAAATTAAATGAGGACGATCCTGACCAAAGACTTCAATTCTGCGAATACTTTGAACGATTATTCCCAGATGATGTCAACATTATGTTAACTGATGAATCTTCTTTCAAAATGAATGGTACTGTTAATCGACACAATTGCATTTATTACTCTCAAGACAAGCCTGATATCACTTTTGAAAAATCTGTGAACAGTCCTGGAGTTATGGTATGGACTGGAATATGTCCCAGTAAAGTTATTGGACCCTACTTTTTCGTAACAACAGTGACAGGTGATTATTATTTAGAACTTTTGAATACTTTTGCTATTCCTCATATAAGACAAATCAAAAATGACTTGTGGTGGCAACAGGATGGTGCTCCTTCTCATTTTAGCCGAGCTGTGAGAGCCAGATTGGATGAAGTTTCCGGATCACTGGATTGGAAGAAGGGGCCCACTTGAGTGGCCAGCTCGGAGCCCTGATGTGACACCTATTGACTACGCAGTGTGGGAAATAGTCAAAGATAAGGTTTATCAACAGCGTGTCACCAGCCTTGACCATCTAAAGCAGCGCATATCCGAAGCTTTCAATATACTTTTGATGAGGGCCTGTGTCGGGATATGTGACTCACTCCGAGGAAGAATTCAGGCATGTATAAGTGAAGATGGTAAACAATTTGAACACAAAAAACAGTAAAAATTGGTTTGTTAATTATTTTTTTGGTAATATCTTGTATTACTATGTTCATTATTTGATAATCATGTCTCAATAATTAATCAATAACTGTTCTTATATTATAATGGTGTTTTTACTTTTAAAAATAGGGTCGGTGACTTACTGGCCACCTTGTACATATATTTTTAGGTTACATAAAACGCAATTCTTTTCTAAGTAGACATTTTTTTCCTACATGCTTATTTATCCTTATGTAGTACCTACTAGTGATTTCGATTTTTGATTTATCAAAAAACGTATTATTATTATGTCAGGCGATAAATATTATGCAATCTTCCGGTAAAATATTTGAGTATGCAGCAATAATGCAAACAAAACTTTTTATAACTATTTCAATAACAATTTTTAAATAACAACTGCTATAGTCAGAAAATAAAAGACAACAAATCCAATTAATTACAAATATTCTGTTAAATAAAATATATAACATATTCGCAATAAATATATTTGTAATGTATTACAGAAAATATTTTGAATAAAAAGAGAAAAATAAACAGTTGTAGAAGCATTTTTGAATGTACATTATATTCTTCATAAGGTAAAGTTAAAAAGTGTATATGAAGTGTAAATACCTAATCTGATCACTGTATTCTCTGTTACACACACTTATTGTTCTAATTGATAATATTAAAAGATCATAATACTCGTATGCACCTTCAAACTTTCCAGATGAAGAATATATTATGTATATATTTCCAAACATTTGAAAATAAATATTTTTAAGGTTTATTGTTTTTCTATTTTTATTCTCATAAATAATTGTACAATTTAAAAAATGTTTAACTAAAGTTGTGCCCCTTTAAAAATAATTAGACGTTTTTGAAAACAAATAATTTAATTAGTTAAAAAATGTATATAATAATATAATAAATAGTGACAATGTCTTACATGTTATTCAAAATGTATGTTTTTCTTTGTTGATAATAGTTGATAGATCTTTTTTGCGCAAATAAAACTTGTATGAAAAATAATTATATTTACAATTTATGAGAAAATTATCGTACATATTATGACATAATTTATCAACAACTATTGTTGCGTAATGCTTTGAATATTTTGTGCACAAAATAATACATTGCTATAAAAGGCCGGTTGATGTATCACAATATATAAATCAATTATCTTTTTATAATATACATTTAAATCATGAACGCAATAGAGAACATTTTATAATCAAACAAACGTTTCACGCACATATATTATGTATGTATAGTAATTTTTATTTTGTATAATTAAGAAATTAAAATAAAATGTCAAAACGTATTTTAATTAAGAAATTATAATATTTCTTTAAGTTTTAATAAATATATACAGGGTGGCGCAAAAGTTAGCATACTCTCAATAGTAAAATATATGAAGTGAATAATTTAGTTCCATAATGGTTTATTTAGACAATAGACGATATCAATTGATTATGAATTATTATTACATTATGTTTATCTCTATAAGTACCAGGGTTCCCACGCTTTCACCTATTTGAAATTCAAGGGGTTTTATAGATAAAATTGAGTCGAAATGAGAAAATGAATAGTCATGATTATTATTTAAATGAGACTCAATATGGGTCATTAATTATTACAAAGTCATACTTACAAATTTTACAAAGTTTATAGTGTCATACCAGTCCTTGTTATTGATTTTAACCCCCTATAAACAATTATGGAACTAAATTATTCACTTCATATATTTTACTATTGAGAGTATACTAACTTTTGCGCCACCCTGTATTAAGAAAATGATCATTATTTAATTATTTATAGAATAGAAGTAAAATATGTAACCTGTTACTAATATAGGTACATTAACTACATTGTGCTAGCCTGATGTACAATAGCTACATGTACAAGGAATTTTATTTTAATATATCAACGCGCTTATGTAATTTCACTATGGAAATATTGCTGTTATGAATAATACTTTGTGTTCTAGCACGAAAGTGGATATAAAGGTAATTATGTAAACTCCCCAAGAAGCTCCGATTGATCTGTTAAGTGATTTATACATTAACTCTTATGTATAATATACTATTGCTGACAGTCGAACGGCTAGAGGCCAAAAGTACGTACCAGGAATAATTGGTATGTTTTGGAAAAATGTGGGCTTTCTGGATGTTTTAGGGTGCTTTCGTGTAAAACAAAATTAAATGAAATAGAAAGAAAGAAACAGACTATAGTACAATATAAAAATATTAACAAAATATTGTTCACAGAAAAAGATCAAAATATCGTTATAATGTATCGTCACTATAATAATTTCCTCCTGGGATCTGTTTTGAGGGCCACTTTTTATCGGTCCTAGGTATACTATCTCATAGAGTAGTAATACACAGATGTTACACTTATCAATACGAATACGGTTTACTACTAATTCTGTGATTGAAAGGTATTTGGTATATTTTACACGAAGTATCAAACCTTTCGAGGATAATTCATTCATAATTTTGAAAGTATAAATTCGTAAAGTTTCATAAAATGAAATAAATTTCTATTATCGATTTTTTATAACGGGATAAATGTGAAATCAATGAAAGATGAATCTTTGTATATATTATTACGCTATAAACTGTCAATCCTAAATAGGCTAAGCCAACTTAATCAAATAGGAACATTCTAAATACAATAAAACCCAAATATATACGAATTACCTGCATTATTGTCTCAGTATAACATCTAATTTTACGTTTTAACTTGCTATTTATTAGAAGGATATCTAGGAAATATAAACTAGCATATGTAGCTATTTACCAATGGATTGCTTTAAGTGAAAACTTAATACTAAATGTAACACGAACAAGTATTACAGTTTAAATGCTTTATCTTACTAGTAGTTAGCCATAAATAGTTTAATTGAATGCTGCAAATAAACTTTTTGTGATTGCACAGTTATAATAAGTTAAAATGTCATCAAACAAGTTTAAATAATAAGCGAGTCCTATTTACATTAGAAATATTATTTTGCGTTAACGAAGAATGTCGTCATAAAGATCTTGAATCAGTTACTATATATAATAATTCGAACTCTTCATCTTCATTTTCTTGGGTATTGATAAATACGTAAATCTTATACAAATTGATTAAGCTCAATTTTTTATTTTTTATTTATAGTTTCATTCTTTTTAAGACTTAAAACTTGTTTAAATCGAATAAATTATATAGTATCAAAGTAGTAGTTACTACATTAAAGTATTTTCAGATTGTGTGAAAACGTTAATTTACATAGCACTAAAATGACGGACCATTCCACCATTTAGTGATAATCAACAGTTACACGTAACTTTCCTTTTCAGTCCTGCTCAACGGTTTTCAAATCCCAATCAGCAATTGAGAAGAGCGTCGACAAGTGTCGAATATGTCTAGATTCGGAGGAGTGTCGACTGGTCGTTCAATTCCTCTGTAAATACGGTATGTCAGTCTAACATATGTCTACATTTTTTTGAAATTTTTAATAAGACTAAATATTTATTAAATCGGGTAAGTGTAACTCAATTAAATCGCTCCGTTTTAGGAATTGTGAAGACCTACAATTTGACCATTATTGAGTGCGAGAATTTACAAGCGGTTTATGACACTGATTCTGGTGATAATCGTTTAGTGTTATCTTCAAGGTAATTAGAAAGTTTGTTACTTACATCTTCCATTTATGCTATAGCAAATGGGTAATGATTTTAATTTATCAAATCAATATAAAAGAAACTTATTTCCACTTTTACCTATAATTATGTCTTGGATTTAAATAACTTTTTTTTGTCTTCGACCAACAAAGGTTGCTCCATGAAGTGATTCAAAATTTTCAAAGTGGTATGGAAGAAGTAACGATAATAGCCAGTGAGAATGGCTGTCTCATTCAAAATTACTCCGAAGAGCCAGGTTTGTTGATTTAAAAATTTGTTCACTTTTTATATTTCTTTTTGTCCGTTATATATACATATACTATATATATAAAACTATTTTCTAAATATACGCTTATTTGAGTTCTAATTTTCTAATATAGATCCCTCAAAAGTGGTAACTACACATTTTTCTCTAATTCCGGATGAATTTGAAGAATATGCTATCATTGAGGACGCAGAAATCACATTTTGTCTCAAGGAAGCACGTGTAAGTTTCGTATACAAACTTTTATTATTATTTTATTAAATTATAATTACAGTATCAATTGAAAATTCACGATACTCATCAAGCCATTGAATCTTGTTACTTTTGTTTTAAGGTCTCTGCTATTTTATGTAAGAAGTGTCTTAATTATTTGTGTATTTATAAATTGTTGTATTCATTTTTAATGAATAGTTACCACTTCTTATTCCAAAACTTACTTAATCACTTTATTATATTATATTGCATCAGGATATAAGATGTAAAGAAAAGATCTTGAAGGCATAAATAAAAGAGTTAGCTGTCTTAATAATAATATTTAAAAAACCGGCATTAAGATTAAAGATGTTATTATAGTTACATTTATTAAGAGCTGCTTCAACGATGTGCCGAACTTAAAATTTGTTACACTTATATTAAATAAGATTAGAAGCGGAGAAATCGATTGTGTGACCAGTGGAAATCGAGTGATTAAAAAGAGCATTAATATTATTTATATTTTTGAACGCTGCTTTATGAAAAAAATTAAAAGCGGCTTACGAGTGGAAAAATCCTGACCAGCTTCTATATAAATATTTTAACCGTTGTTATTAGGGATTCTGTAAACACCCAGTTTGGTATATTTCAGATTGTTCGGATAATTAAAAAATACTGTTTAGCTAAAAGTTTGTTGGTATTAGAATTTAAGAACTTTCTAGAACTTATTTTGTATTTATAGTCCTGTATATTTTGTCTCTCTTGATTTATAATGGTTAGTAGAGACCGTCTGATCTAGAAATTACAACTTTATTTTGGCTATCTTGCAACATCGTATCTTTTAATTTTTCTTTCTATCAATCGCATTGTCTTAACTAAAACTAGGCAGTGCTATCTTTCGGGGAAATGGCCAACCTTCCCGTCCAACTGATCTTCAGTTGTCCCGGTCGCCCCCTGGTCTGCGTCTATCGGGAAGAGGGCTTCTACGAGGCCCACTTCGTTCTGGCAACTCTGGCCCAACCCGCTCTTACTGCCACTCAGGCTTCTGGTACCACTGGAGTCAACACTCAGCGTACAACACAGCAGACCAATAAAAGGTGAGGGATATGAACATAGCCTCATTTTTTTAGTATACATTTTGTAATTTATATGAAAATTGTGCTTAATTACAAATATTTAAATTCCCCAAATTCACATAAATCAATATTCAGACTATATAGTATGCATAGTAATAGGAAAATATAAAGATGTTACTTGATAGTTTGTTTTTTAACTTCCTACTTCTTTTTTTGTGGTGGAAGAGGAAGGGGCTCAGCAATTGAAATACGTATTTAATACGTTATATCAACAATACATAGTTTATCTGTCTGTTCCCAGCTAAGCATGAGCAATCTCTTCGACCATTTCAATCCTACATATTTTCAAAAAGCAAAACATGTGAATAGTTCTACTCATTCATATAAGATACTGTTAATATGATTTACGCTTAAATAGTTAAAGGATGAATTATTTTGTCAGTCATGTGTTTCTTTAAAGAAAGGGATATTTTAATTAGTTCTGTGTATTTTATACCGCTTATATGAAATTATAAGCTCATCTCATTTTGCCATCTGTAACACACTATTACGTAAACTTGTCCTCATTTAAATTATTTGGATTATAAATATGTGTATATTATAGATTACTTTATTTTATTCTGTATAGTAAGCTAATTCGTATTTTTGTTTTTTACTTCAGGAATGCTCTTTCTATCAACTTATCTCAGACTCCTTCAATTTCCCAAAAGTAAGTGTCAATTGTAATTGTCATAAAATCTATGTACAATTCAAAAATATTTGTTATTATTATTATTATTGTCAACAAATTCTGTTATATTTCAGTATTCAATATTGACCTAATTATTTGTTTGTAGTAATGTTTATGTACAGAAAGTTGACGGTGTGTCATAGTATCTTCATATTTCTATATCAACATTGTTATGTCCCAAAAATCACAAGGTAAAACACACAATTACTGCAAACACTTTATTATCGGTCATAACAAACTTAGCACTGGTGGTACCACAGCGTCAACACACGTATATAAACAACCATCCTAAGAACTATAAAGTTACGTCATATATACTGTAGATACGTACTCGACTAATACAATAAGCTATAATAACATGTCACATACTGTAAGTACATACTCAATACAAATATTGATCGAGCCTATATACAATGTGACTGTACAGACACTGTACAATATTTTTGCAAAAATGTATTTATTACATTTTACAAAGTTTTGGACACACATATTACAGTATTTTGTTGAAGCATACATTTTTTATAGATATTTACAAGAAATATCCGTCGATTCAAAAGCTTAACGATTCATTGAAATCAACTCATAAGAACTGTTTACGTAGGTATCTATAGGTATCTCTCCATTCAATAACTTTAAATTTGAATTTCACATAGTCGAAAAGCACCTCATATTGAGAATCAGTCAGAATACTTTTGGTATGACTATCGTAAAAATAGTAAGTTGAGATGATATTGGTAGATTTTTTGTGCTTCATAATATTTCAAAATAGTAAGTCTGAACCAGTTATTAAATGACTGCATTAACTTATGCTCTTATATTGTGCATCGTCCTGACAGTTCTATTACGGCATCGACAAAGACCAGCTTATCTTCCTCCAACTAGCGAGCGAAGTGGCTCTACAGATTATTACAGTCTTCTGCAAGAACTCCGCCGTTGTTATAATTGATGATATAGTTGATTTCTTTTCTGAAGGAATCAATATGGCGGCCATACTGCTCAGCGATGTCAACCAGAAGATCACTGCCAACGACACGGAACACTTCTTTCGGTACCGAGTTGTTGAGGACGGGTGCAAGGTAACACAGGTTCATTCACTATAATACTTAACAGAAGTAACATGTTAATTCACAATGTACGCTGTTTTCAGATTAAAAATATCCAGAATAGGTGTTTTAAAAGGAACGCATCTTGGATTAAGATTGAAAGTCATTTGCTAATTGTGCATTAAATTATTATCTACCAAATTTCGCATGTAAAATATATCATAGATTTTTAATTTTAATCTGTATTACTTAGAATTTGAACAAGCCGTGTCTCAGATTTCTTTAATGATCATTTATTCTATAGCCAGAGAGTTGAGCGGTGGGTAAAGTCTTGTATAATATAGTAAAGTTTCGGTCCCCTCGATTAACTCTCATATAGATAATTCGTAATATTTACCTTTATCTATATCCTATCTTAATCTTGCGTTTGCAACACAGCATAAATAATTGCCAACATATTATCAATGGAGATTGACAAAGACAAGTGTATATAGTGAAAATTCCGAAACGTTGAACAATCTAAAGATTCTGAAAATGAATTGAGGGTGTTAGTAAAAAATGTATTGATGGTAGTCAGCTTCTGTAATATGTACATTAACTTTAGTTTTAATGTCTAATTCAATTTTTTATTATTTTTAATATAAATTAGTTATATCACAATATTTTCCAATAGGGAAAATTAATGAATTTATTGAAATAGAAAATTATAAAATTGTTATAGGTATCCAATTTTAATTAATTAATATATACACTACTATTTCTTATTATATGCTCCATATGTTTGTTTGTTACCTTTACGATACCTTTTATAGAATTTGTTTACAGCCTGTTTCCAATGACTGCACTCTTACTTTGTTTATATTGCTCCTATATAATGATTTTCAGTGCGTAATAAAACCTGTTTGAGGATCTTTACCCTTTGTCACAGAACAAGAATAACGAATGGGGTCAGACGGTCATTGAAGTTCGCGTTAACAGGCCCAGACGTCTTCCTCTGCGCGATATTAGTCTACCGGACGTCGGCGGGGATAATTAGGCATTCGGTCTTCAACTTGGTCACATCTGTTTCAGTGGACTGAGCCAGGAAATTGATCAGCTTCGACCTCCAGGAACTTCAGTCTTTGCCTTTGCAACATAATCTGACATCGCTGACAATGCACAAAACCTCTCATACCTCCCCTCCCCTCCCACTCATCCCCTTCCACTCTTTCAAGAACACCCTCAATACTTGCAACCAATGGATGGGTTGTTCTGGAAACCAAATTTATAAGTATTGTATTCTTCCTATAATAGTGTATGTCGTTATGTTGAAATTAACAGGTGAGTGAACCTTTCATATAGATTCTTGTAAATTGTGATTTTTTACTTTCTATGAGCACACTGATCACAAAACCACCTGCTTTCATTTTTTTCTAGCATGGATACGCACTAAATCATTAAATCCAAGATGGCGGCCACAATATACAGGTTTTTTATTTATCTACAGAATTATCCATATTGTCTATAACAACATGGCTTAGTAAAAATTAAATCGTATTATTTTACATATTTTTGCAACATTTCAAATTAATTGCATAATAAATGACGTTTACAGAGTCTATAAACAATTCAAAATGGCCGCCAAAATGTTAAAATTACTGAAAACTACATTTATTTGAAAAAGTAAACATATTTTTTATTTCAATGTGGTTTAGTAAAAGTTAAAGCGTATTATTTTACATATTGTTGCAACATTTCAACTTAATCGCATAATAAATGAAGTGTACAGAACCCATAAACCTACATATATATATTTACGCATTATTTACATTTATTATTTACATTTATTAATGAACGTACTAGTGTATGCGGTTATGTTGTAATTAACATAGGAGTGATTTTGTCGTCAGTCGAACCCTATTGCATTCACATCCATTGGACCTGATCACGCACAGGAACATGTGAACAAGATCAATAAAGGTGAATGTGCCATTACTGGCTTAACCACCGATCCCCAGGGTCTGCTCAAATACTGCCTCAGCTCCCCAGAACTTTCAAGGCTGGCTGGAGAA